>RQTK01000209.1:58046-75546 GCA_003991915.1 Elysia chlorotica | reverse complement strand
TACCTACAAGCCCGCCGTCTCACACCTGGGCACAGAATCGATCAGTAAGCTACCACAAATGTCTATGATCATCAGGCGCATCAGAATCTGTAGGCTACAAAATTATTTGGAAATTAGCAATCTTTTGCAGTCAAGATCAAAATTTGATATAGATAAGATAGCTAACTTACATTACAAATTAAGTTGCGAGATGTTAAATTTTAATCAAAGTTTTCAAACGGTGATAACAATATTAATTTGGTTAAATAATACGCTAAAGGGTCTGACCTGCCTAAAACATCATGAGCTGTTAAAACAGTTAAAGTAGGTATTACAGACTGATTTTTCAATTTAACAAATAAGAAAGTTATGAATTTTTAAAATTATTTATTAACTTAGTTTTTTCGCGACACGCGAAAACGCGTAATTTTAGACCGTGTTTGACATGCCATAGAAAATCAATGAGAGGCTTATGCCTGGACTGTCGCAGTTTAAAACAATGACAAGTAAGCAGTTAACAGAAAATGGTAAACAAAACAGTGATAGGTAACATACTTTTATTAAGACAGCTCTTTGAAAAACATAAAAATTGCAATAAGTTGTTTCCCACAGATATTTCGATTCACATACTAAAGGTACTGATTCAGATTCCTCCGTCTCATTATTTCTCTACCCCCCCCCCCTTATCTCTCTATTTTGTCCTTCTATTTTATGTTTCTTTGCTTCCATCGAACTATAGGTCGATTTTCCTTTTCACGGTCCCCTGCCTCTTTGTCTTTGCTTAGCAATAATGTATCCTAACATCAGCAGCTGGGGAAATAAAGAAAGAACTAGGGAGAGAGAGAGAGAGAGAGAGAGAGAGAGAGAGAGAGAGAGAGAGAGAGAGAGAGAGGAGAGAGAAAGGGAGGGGGAGGAGGGGGGGGGGGTAGAGAAATAATGAGACGGAGGAATCTGAATCAGTACCTTTAGTATGTGAATCGAAATATCTGTGGGAAACAACTTATTGCAATTTTTATGTTTTTCAAAGAGCTGTCTTAATAAAAGTATGTTACCTATCACTGTTTTGTTTACCATTTTCTGTTAACTGCTTACTTGTCATTGTTTTAAACTGCGACAGTCCAGGCATAAGCCTCTCATTGATTTTCTATGGCATGTCAAACACGGTCTAAAATTACGCGTTTTCGCGTGTCGCGAAAAAACTAAGTTAATAAATAATTTTAAAAATTCATAACTTTCTTATTTGTTAAATTGAAAAATCAGTCTGTAATACCTACTACAACTGTATTTAAAATTTACAATCTGGATTTAATAGTAAAAAGGACAGCTCAAGTCCGTGATCTAAGTTTATTGAAATGGCGTTGTGCACACAAGAATGCACTGTAGTGACTGTCCACTCAAGCTAAAAAATGGTATTTTTTCTCTTTGTTTGTGTGTTTGTTTGTTTGTTTGTTGTTTGTTTTGTTAACACTATATAGGATCTAGGATTGTTTTGACTTAACGTTCTGTTCTGCCTCATCTAGACAGTGCGGGTAGACCCGAACACATGTCTTAACTTATCACGTTACATCCACACCAACCCAACCAGTAGGGGAAGCACGCCGACACATTAATATGTTAATGACCCGTCGTGGGTTTTGAACCACAGACCGCCCGATTAGGAGACCCACGCTCTATCACTTGCGTCAGGTTGTCCCCATAGTTCTTCCTCTGACTATGCCATTCTGTGTTGCTTTTCATCTCTCAACCTCTTCTACTGTTTTAATACCTCATAATACATTTTTTATCTCTATTTTCCTTTTCTTTGAGATTATCAATTTGCCGCTGTCAATGCACCTCCCCTAACCTTTTTATTGCTCTGTTCTTTTTATCCACTCTTTAAAATAGACAAAATGGGTCAGCTTGTTTTGCCCGTGGTGCAGTGTTTTTATGACTCTCCTTGTAATTTTCTTTTAAGCAATCGTTATACCACTTTCATTATTTTTCATTTATTTCATCTTTCCTCCTCCTTTATATATCTCTCATTCTCTTACTCCCTCATTCTATCTCTCACTTTCACACACACACACACTCTCTCTCTCTCTCTCTCTCTCTCTCTCTCTCTCTCTCTTCGCAGTCACTCCATCTATCTATGTATGTATCTATCTACTTATCTATGTAGCTGTATATTTATCAATCTATATATCCATAAATCCTCGATCGGTTGATCTCAACATCAATCTATACTAAATGTACACACATTCATCTTAACATGAATATGTCTGTCAATCTATCTATACATCTATCCACCCATCTATATATAAACATATTAATATATATTCCTCTCTGTCAATCCATCTACCTATCCCTTCCACCCCCCCCCCTTCTATACGTTCCTCTCTAAAAGACCCTTTATTCTTCTAGGACATTAAGATCGTCAATTACAAATCCACATTGGAAGAACTAAAATTATATTTCTCTCTTTTTTTTTTCCTTTACATTTTTCATAAATAACCAAATAATATTGAATGGGGGATCGAAGCGTCATCTCCACTGATTCAAAGTCTGTTTTCGTAGGCCGTCCCATTTTTGTTTTCTTTACTTCTTAGCATCGCTAAAAAATGAAAAAGATGTAAATACTAGAGACGATGAAAGAGACTTGAACAGGAGAACCCCCCCTCTCTCTCTCTCTCTCTCTCTCTCTCTCTCTCTCTCTCTCTCTCTCTCTCTCTCTCTCTCTCTCTCTCTCTCTCTCTCTCTCTTTCTCTTACTCACTCTCTTTCTTTAAAAGATAAAGGGAAACAATCAGAGAATAGGATTTTTTCCCACAGTAAATTTAGTGCATTGTAAGTTATGTCTCTTTGGTTATAAAGGAATTTAAAAAAAATGCTTTTTGAAATATTTTTTTGAGCCACGATAATACCTATTTAAATTTCTTTCATTGCTACGAATATGCATGAAAACCACATTGTACTAACAGCAGTCTTTAAAATTTCAAGAATAAACTAACGTAATAAAAAATGACAGTTGTATCCGAAAATCAGAGTTCTTTCTCTCTTTGGAGGTTGGACGCCATGGTCTTCCATCTCTCTCGTTCAAGCGCGATTTCGCAGCACTCGTTGACTTTCATTCCAGTGGAGTACTCCAAGTTGTTGACCCAACTTATCCGCCTTCTTCTTCTACCTCTCGTGCTTTCCACCATGCCCCCCTATGATCTTATGCAATGAACTGTGCCTTCTTACATGTCCGTAATATTTAATTTTTCTGTCTTTCATTGTTTTGAAAGTACAAAATACAATTCAAACAATTTATTTTCCCATTTTTTGTGTACACATGTGTTGAACATGATATTTTTGTGTTTGTTTTCATGTCTTCAGATCTGTGAAAATAAACATAGAAATTTTGATCTGCAAAGTCTGTACAGGTAATGTTTTTGTTACACCGACATAATGTTGGTCTAAGTTTGTTTCTATGTTCAATATCGATTTCGTTGAGTAAATAATGCTTTTTAATACTATTGTTGTAAAGAATTTAACAATGTAAACAAAATTAATTTAAAATTAGCACTATAGAGGCGGACTTTTGCTATAACAACACACGACAAGGCGTTCCTAAAAGAGACATTCATCGCATTCACTAAGTATGCCTGATTGACTGGTAATGTTGATTGAAAAGCCGTAAGTCGCACAAAAACTTCTACATAGTAAAGGAAAAAAAAACATTTCATTGTTATTATTAAAACATGATTGTGCTCTGCATTTATAAAGAACATTTGATTGTGTCGATTCGCTAAACTATGGTCAATATATTGAGGTAGCGTCAGACTGATAAGGGCAAAAACATTTTTATTGGTAGGCTGACTTTTGTATGTCCTGTGACTATCAAGACCGTTAAGAAATGGAAATTACTAAACATACGTTTTTATGCAAAATATCTGTCCATAGTGGCCACCACAGATTAAAAATAGCATATATTTTAAAAACATTCTATTATTTTTGTTTATCTTTTGTTTAGCTTCGTTACTTGCAAACAAGTACTACATAGAATGCTTTATCCTGTGAATTTAAAATATTTATGATTAAATGAATAGAACAATTAAAATTTTGTTTATACATTGATATTGGGGCCTAATTAGTTATGCGAAACTGTCAAAAAACATTTATTGTAAAATTGTTGTTTTTGTTAGATTCAGAGGATTGGGTTAATTATCAGATTGCTGGTTTCAACGTTTGAAGGAAAATTAACCTCTTTTTTTTTATTACACACTTTACATCGATGGTAATATCGCAAAAAAAAAAAAAACGTTTTGGAGAAAACAGGAGAAAATGAAAGGGGAAAAATAGTTCTCTAACTACATCGCACCTCCTTATAATGCCCCGCCCCCTTTCATTCTGCAGTATAAGTATCTTCCCTTATCTGCCTCTCTGAAGTTAACGTTCAAAATGTTCTCAGTTTTAGAGGAAATGCGTTTTTGTACAGATTGTCATGAAAATGTGTGAAAAACTGAATAGTTACGGAGGACAGTTGGTTACTAGAGAGATTTGTGTGGAAGCTATCTCAGAAAAATCTCCTCATAAAATAATTTTATAGTTATTCAACACTTTAATGATTTGACAACTTTTCATCATAGAGAAATGGTTAATATATAGAAAAAGAACAAAACTCGAATCCCATAAATTTGACTAAAATACAGTATGTTGCAACCTCAGTTCTTTTTTTTTTGAGCTGTAAATATACATCATTGGTTCTAACAAATCAAGGTAAAGCCTTGATGCCCTTAAGTATAAATACGCATTTTTTCTTTGTTTGTTGTTAAGACTAAAGGACGTTATAACGCTGCGTAACCTTAACAACACGTACGGTTTTGGAAGGTACGGTTCTAACAAATTTACTGATTAAAATCCTTCTGATTAAAATTAATTTAGGGGGGGGGGGGATAGTACGGTAAATCAAAGAATCTGCACAGGTGTCAAAGAGTCCAAACGACAATAATTCAAATTTTGTCATGTCAAGATCAATAAATACTTGTCTTCGCCAAGCCTCTCCGTTCCCTATTCTTTAAATGGTTTATTTATGTAAATTTTACATATCTCATAGTTTTTGGAGAATATCATATCCATTAATTATCTGCAGCTCAAATTAAATTCTGATTTACATCGATGGTTTTGAAGAGAAGCAGATTTGAATTTAAAAAATTGAAACGAACAAACACAAAATAATTGTGAAAAAAACGTATTAAATTGTTTTGGTTTGAGGCAAAACAAACAAGAAGAAAAAAAAAGATTAGGAACTTTTGAAGAACACCGGTTGTTGTTTTTTTTAATTAAAGAAAGAAAGAAGAAAAAATACACCAGGGTACTGTTCAAAAAAAAAAAAAAAAGGTTAACAGATCGACAATTTCAAAGTTATTATTTATTGGTTTTATACTATACATAATATACAAGATTTGCTAAAGAACCCTACCATAAAGACGGAGACACGAGCACTATGCCTATATAGCCTTCTGTTTGTCGGTCTAGAACACTACCGACTGAGCTAATTTCGCTCTGAGCAGTAGGCGAGTTTTACCTGCACTATACAGAGATCGCATAACCCTTTGAGATCTGAACCTAACCAGGTTGCGCGCCAACTCAGAGCGCTATCTAGTGAACATCAAGATGTCATTGTAGAGCATGTAGGCGTTCTAGATCTAACGTTTAATGTTTCACATTTATCATTAATTTTTTCTCTATGTCTCTCTCACTCGCTCTCTCTATCTCTCTCTCTCTCTCTCTCTCTCTCTCTCTATCATTAAGACAAGGTATACATAGCGAAAATCAATTCAGCCTTGATAAAGTTTGTTTTAGTTTTATCTCTCCAGTTATCAAGTAAAGTTTTTAAAATTGTCATACCAAAAATAGTTTAAAATCCTTTGCAAAACTAGTAAAAAATATACATTACAAAACAAATAGGACTGAAGAAAATGCCTGATAAGTTTTACTTCTGTTAAATTCCAGCGAACAACGCTACAGAGACACGGGTGCACCAATTGACCATCAGACCTCCTATTCGTCAGTCCAGAGAGCTACCCACTAGGCTGGGGGGCGCGGTGGCCCAGGGGTAGAACATCGGCTTTAAATGGAGAATTTGGGAGGCTGCATTTTGTAAATCACCTTAAACCAAATTTTGACGGTGTTATTGGTATTTTAAAATAGTGGGACTTCTAAGTCTCGCCTGTAAAGAAAGGGTTAAATTAAGACAAGGTATACATAGCGAAAATCAATTCAGCCTTGATAAAGTTTGTTTTAGTTTTATCTCTCCATTTATCAAGTAAAGTTTTTAAAATTGTCATACCAAAAATAGTCTAAAATCCTTTGCAAAACTAGTAAAAAAATAAACATCACAAAACAAATAGGACTGAAGAAAAATGCCTGACAGGTTTTACTTCTGTTAAATTCCAGCGAACAACGCTACAGAGACACGGGTGCACCAAATGACCCTCAGACCTCCTACTCGTCAGTCCAGAGAACTACCCACTGGGCCCTCCGGCATCCCGCCCTCGACACGCAACGATCTGTCCAATCATATCGCTCCATGCCATAAGGGGCGGGGCTGTATGTCAAGAGAGCTCCGCCCATTGTTTTGTTAGTGTCTCTGGCAGGTGGACAGTTGGTAGTACATACGATTTGTGCTATCATGGCTAGAACATAGAAGCCCTTTCTCTCTCTACCCCTCTCTCTCTCTCTCTCTCTCTCTCTCTCTCTCTCTCTCTCTCTATCACCCAGATCGTCTCTCAGTCTACCTCTCTTCGTCCATACATGTTTGTTTCCATTTCCCTCCTTTTTTCACCCAAAATGAATGGCAAATACAACGTTTTCCCACGAAATAAGACATAAAAAATTAAAGATGTGAGCAAAGTAAAAACAAATGAGAAACCCTAATAGCATTTAATTTTTTATTTTTGTTGTTATGATTGCGAAAAGGGAAGTTAGAAAGAAATTCTTACAGATGTGACATTATATTTATTGCGAAACAGATTCACACAATATTATGTAAAAAGTTATAACAAAAAAGGCTTGCTCCAAAAGTTTACCCTTAAAGTTACACTGAAACTTAGTCTTTCTTATACTAGACAGGATAAATTGTGATAAAAATAAAATAAAATGCCACTGTGATTCAGTTTTAAACGTAGTTTCAATAAGTGCATGATCTCAAACACACACACACACACACACTGTGTCTCTCTACACAGCGTGTATAGAAAAGTGTATAAATACCCCTAAGGCGCCTGTTTTATTCTAATGTTATGTCTGTCCGATCTGCCTCACTGATTAATTTCAAGAAAGATCTCACAACTGCAACAATTGACACTAAACATTGTTTATTGATCTAACACTCTACAACAATACACACACGCCGGGCCAAACTTTCTATTTTATCCCTCTCTCTCTCTCTCTCTCTCTCTCTCTCTCTCTCTCTCTCTCTTCTCTCTCTCTCTTTCTCTCTCTCTCTTTCTCTCTCTCCTTCTCTCTCTCTCTCTCTCTCTCTCTCTCTCTCTCTCTCTCTCTCTCTCTCTCTCTCTCTCTCTCTCTCTCTTTCTCACTCTCTCAACCTCACTCTTCTCTCTCTATCTGTTTCTCTAACACATGACAAGATGAAAGTGCTGAAAATCCGAATGTAAAAAAACCCACGTTCTTTTTTTTTTATAAACGCTATAAACCATGGACATGCAAGTGTATGCTGTATATAATTATGTCCTGCCCCGAAGACTTTTTTTCGCCCTTCGTTCCTTTTTAGAAGGGGTTTGGTGGCGTGGTAGTGAGCTATTGCAGTCGTATACATGTGCAATCTATCTTTCATGAACTTTAGATCTATAACTATGATTCGCGTGAATGGTTAAAATCACGGCGACACTTTCCCCAATCATAATATCAACCTTTCAACAAAAGCTGTCCCACCTTTGCCGTCAATTGTCCAACGTTCAAAGATTTTCCAACAATATCTGGGCGGCGCACCGGTCAAGCCAAACTGCCCTCAGGGTCCTCAGTGGCACGCGACCCAGACGGGCCGTCGCCGGGTGTGGGGTAGAGAGCCTTTAGACAATGGGCCAGAGCTCTACCCGCGCGACCACTGACACGACTGTTGATGTAGTGGATTAGAGGAGTGACTCCTTTTAAGACTTACATGGCGGAAACCCAGATGGTACCGGCGGGTCAGGGGTCTTGGATGGAGGATAAAACACTGGACAGTTTCTGATGTCTGGACATTCGAGTTGGTGGTCTACAAGTGGGCACTGGCCGGAGACTTTTGGATTTAGTGCACCATATTATTACAGGCCCAGTTTGTTTCATCACTGAATATTTATGCATCGAAGGAGACAAAATTTACGTGATAATCTATCTTGGTTTGCTCACATTACTTCGGAAAGTACAGATTAGGAGTTTAACAAATTCAGACTTTAGGTCTTTTCTGTGGATAACATTAGAGACGTGTGACAATTCTTTTTGGCTCCTTCTTCTCATTGAAGCTGGTGATCTACAATAGTAAACTTGCCAGATACTTTGGGCTCAAGTCCATCACATCATAAGAAGAGTCTGTGTCATAGCAGTGTGTTTACGAAAATGTATTTGATAAACTGTGTTCATTTCCTGACCATACTTTGAAAAGGACGACTTTCAAAGTTTTTACAAATTCAGACTTTATATCTTTTCTCTGGATAACATTAGAGAAGTTGTGACAACTATTGTGTCTATGGAAGGAATGGATTTCTTTCTGGGCGACGCCTTCGACTCTGAAGATGGTGCTTGTGGGTACGATCCTCTCCATCAGCTGAACGTCGAACGTCAAGAGAAATTGAAAGCTGAGCAAGACGCTATAGACAGGAAAGATAAGTCTGTAACGTCCGCTATGGGGTTGGAGAAGGTGGAACTTTTGGCAATTGGCAGAGGTCGCGTTTTGAAATGTAAGAGAGCAGTAGGAGGAGATTCCCAGGCAGAGTTTGCTGTAAAGATAACATCCACACACCAAGACCACGACACGAGTGAGAAGTTTGATAAAGAAGTTTATCTTCTGAAGAAACTGGGCGATTTAAACGTAGCTAGATTTGTGCATGCCATAAGCTTCCCAACTTTGGGACTGACAGCGCTTGTGACAGAGTTTTGCTGTGGGGGCAGTCTCCGTGACGCCCTCAGTTCTGGAACAATCTCCGGGCATTTCCAGCTTAGCAGGCTGGCCTTCACCTTGATCGATACAGTCAGTTCGATCCATCGTAGAGACATCGTGCACAGGTCTATCTGTCCGGACAACATCCTGGTCACCTCAGCGGGGATGCCCCTTCTCTCTGGCTTCGGCTCGGCTGTCTGGCTGAGACCTGACGAGTTTCTAGTTCGAGGCGTGCCTGGGTCTCCGCCATACCTGGCTCCGGAGATAGCGGGTCGGCCGTTTGAGTACCACGACAGTTACAGGGTGAGTAGAAATGTGCAGAGCTATAGAGAATTATACCACGACAGTTACAGGGTGAGTAGAAATGCGCAGATCTATAGAGAATTATACCGGAGTAGTTACAGGGTGAGTAGAAATGTGTAGAGCTATAGAGAATTATACCGGAGTAGTTACAGGGTGAGTAGAAATGTGTAGAGCTATAATTTTACTAGGATAGTATGTGTACAATTGAGAATTATACCGGGATAGTTACAGGGTGAGTAGAATTAATGTGTAGATCTATAGAGAATTATACCGAAGTAGTTACAGGGTGAGTAGAAATGTGTAGATCTACAGAGAATTATACCAGGATAGTTACAGGGTGAGTAGAGTGTAGAGCTATAGAGAATTATACCGGAGTAGTTACAGGGTGAGTAGAAATGTGCAGATCTATAGAGAATTATACCGGAGTAGTTACAGGGTGAGTAGAAATGTGTAGATAATTAAACGGGAATAGTTAAAAGCTGAATAGAAATTTGTTCGGCCATTGAAAAAATTTCGGGGATATTTAGAGGGCAGGGGAGACTCGTAGAGCTATATAATGTTGTCTGGAGATAGCAAGGGGATAGTTCCATGGTAGGTAGTCATTAATTTTTAAGAACTTAAACATCTTGCTTAGATTCGAGTTTGGACCTCCTGATCACGAGTTCGGAGTAAGGCCGGCTACAGAGTAAAGCTTGAATTTATCGACGCTTTAAAGAACTAGAAATCCACGCCGATCAGCTTGGTGTGAACCCCACAAGGTAGACGCCTAGGCGCAGATCATGACGTGTGGCGGCTAGGCAAAATTAGCCTACTGCATCGTCTGAAAACTAGTGCGAAAATGGCGTCTTCGTCTTCATCTGTTGAAGAGTTTCTCTTACTCGACAGCTGTTTTGCAAAATTAAAAAAGAAAAAAAGTTGGTATTCATTATATTTACAGGGGAAGAAACAGGGGATCTTTGAAACACAGAGGCTATTAGTATATCAAAGTCCATTTTTTTTTTCAAACCAAAAACTAAGTAGATCTTGATTTAACTTAAAAAAATACTTTGAATATGAAACTACAATTGAAATCTGCAAGGTTAATGCAACATGTAGATCTAGATCTGCACAAAAGCGTGGACCTAGCGTGTAGACAAGACTCTAAATGAATGATCAATGATTGCATGGCCGCGCGAAGGTGCAATACAAATACATGCAGTAAAAAATTATTTGTGGATAAAAATTAAAATAATGAAAATTAAATGCTCACAATACAATTTTTGTTTATTTTAGTTCAAAATGAAATTATGTCCGCCATGTTGCCTAAATTTTTTGACGCTGATTACAAAAATCTAATCAGTTTTGTTCTATGTGAAGCCCACGCTCCGCTATGTCCATTTAAAAATCGCCCTAGTCCAGCCCGTGACGTCACACATCCGATGATGGTGGTCGCTTAATTATATAGCCTACTTTAATTTGATGCAACCTCTTCTAGCAAACATATTAAGTTTCCAAAGTTAATTATAGTTACACCATTTTCAGTTCAGCATAGTTTAAATTTAGCTGTAATACTTAAGTTTTGCCCATCCTACAGTCCCCACAAATTTCGTGGGTTCCCAGCTAATCTATACTATAGAAGTTAAATTACTATCAACTTACCAAAGTCAACGAGTCATGGTATTTAGTCATATTACTCTCTAATCATTTAAAGGGATAATGAATTTAGTACTCTTTAAAAAATCGGCAAGCCAAATAAATGCATTATGAAATTACCATCAACAATAGAAAAGTCAAGAAGCCATATTTTAGTCAGATTGATCTTGTTAACATCCAAACGGGTAATGACATGAGTTTGACTTAGCCACTTGGCTGCTATAAAGTCGAATAACCTCAATTATTTCCTTTATTTTTTTTCCTACAAAAAAAGACAGTTAACATGACTTATAATTTATTTCTACTGATTTACTCTTCATAAATTTCACTCCTTAAAAAAAAGTTTTTTTTTTCGTGGGTGAAAAGAAATAGCAGTTCAGTTGTAAACAATTATACTAAATCTATACAAACTGGTTCTTAACTTTCGCTACCCAAGGCATTTATGTTATACCAAGATTCCTTTGAAACGATAAATGCTTTCTAATGTATTGTGAAAGAATTATAATTTAAACTGGAGGAACATTGCACAATTTAGTAGCGGTGTTTTAAGATTTATCAATTACTATTATGTTCAAAGCTAAACAAAATCAGAGAAAATGTAGACGTTTTACAATGTTTAGTCTTAAATAACTGGTGGTTATTTATTGGTTGACAAAGTTATGGTTCATTTTATGTTGGATGGAATACTTTTCGATTGAAATTAAGGAATGTACCTTCTGTCAAAATACAAAAAAACACATCTTCGTCATCCACCGCTGATAAAATATATGCAGAGATCCAAAATGAAGGTGGTTAAAAGCAAAATTTAATTAAAGACATTAAGCGTAAAATCTTGCGGACTTTAATTTTTGTATGACAAGTTATTGAAAATCAACGATTTTAAAGATGGCTTTGATGTCCATTTCGAAAATTTTGGTAAAACAATGTATTTTTTTTATCATCCATATATTTCCCTATACCATCTTTCCATGTCCTAAAAACACTATCTGGTGGTATTTTTGCCTTGTCCTATTCAAACTCCAACTCACCATTTACTTTTTTTTTAAATACCAACCTAGAAATAATTGTCTCTATTGTTTGTTGCCAGGCCGATGTTTTCTCCCTTGGGATGGTGCTAGCCAGAGTTCTCTTCCCTGACGACTTCCGGCCCTCAGCGACAGAACTGCTCCGGGCTCTGGGCGCTGCCAGCTTCCCATACGAGTCGATTCTGGCGGTGTTTAAGTAAGTCCACATCCAAACACACAACTTAGACCACATGCCTTTGAACTTAATCGTCTTCAATGGGTTTTTGTTGTTTATTTGTTAAAAAGGCTTTAAAAATCTAATTCTTTTCTTAATAATTTGAAATATGGGATATGCTATTGATACACTATTCTTGTAAATATCTGAAAAGACACTTTAGCTGTTTTTTTAAATACACTATTAATACAATTTCTATACCTAATTTCTATTTGCTATGCTTAGATTGTACTTTTTATTAAAGCAATAGATAATTGTATATACGGTATCGCAGAGGGTTTAAAACAAATTTTGAAAAGCTTAATTACTGCCCTTAAAACGTTCATTACGTAAGTGATTTTGACTTTCATCCACTGCTTTATATTAAATCCAAACTTTACCTCGTAAATTTCAAATGTTTAATAATTTATTTAACTTGCGAAATGAGTATAGACCTGAGAGAGTCTTAAAGGAATATTAATCTATAAAATATCGCACAGAGTGTAGTTCTCTATAAGGAGACGTTTTAAATAATTATGTATTCAAATCCTTGGAATGGTGTCAAAAATGCACCAGACGTCAGTCTAACAGGTCTCTTGATGCAATATCTTCATGTAACTCAAACTGAATACAACCCAAACACCAGTGTGTTAAAAGAAGTCAAGGAGTTTGGGTTTATATTCTTAATGTGTATTGTAAGGCAGTCTAGAGATTAATGTATATTTCTTCCCTTTTTTAACATAATGTTCTGTTGCTGGAACCCCCCCCCCCTCCCTCCCCCTACACTCCCAAATAAAAACACCAACAAACTAGGGATTTGCTTAAACACCTGATCACCGTGGAACCTGAGGAACGCTTTGACAGCCGCGACATCCAGGACTACATGTACATCCACTGGACGCGGATCTACAGGATAACACAGAGGCTAGAGGTAGGGGAGGCTACTGCCATCATATGTTTTGTCTTTGATACACATTTTATGTCTTTATATCCCTTTCTACATATGGCTGCCTCTGTCACGTTCTTTTTAATTATGATTTTCTCTATGTCTTTTTACTTAGCTCCACCCTCCAATCAATCTTTCTGTTTGTCTCGCTGTCTTTCGTATACTTTGCTTTCTATCTCTTCCTCTCGGTAAGTCTGTCTATCTGTCTCTAGCCTACCTCTGCCAATCTTTGTCTCTCTATCTACCTGTCTCCTTTTGTGTCTCTCTGTATGTCTCTCTCTCTCTCTCTCTCTCTCTCTCTCTCTCTCTCTCTCTCTCTCTCTCTCTCTCTCTCTCTCTCTCGCTCTCTTTCTCTCTCTTCTTCTATCTACCTATCTACACCTGTCCTCTCAACGCAACTTTTTCTTGCCCTATATCTTCCGTTTTACTCCAAAGCAGTCCCATCCTTATACAACATGTTTTTTTGTTCAAGCTGTAACGGTGCTTTATTGACTTTTAGAATTGCCTTTACTACAACAACACCATCGTCAACATTACCACCGTCTTTTTTTTTCAGTATTTTAATAACTTCTAACAAACGTCATTATAATCATCTCTCCATCTCTTTATATATCTCTTTTCTCTGTCTGTCTGTCTGTCTGTCTCTGTCTCTCTGTCCTCTCTCTCTCTCTCTCTCTCTCTCCCTCTCTCTCTCCCTCTCTCTCTTTCTCTCTCTTTTTCTTTTTTTCCATCTCTCTCTGTCTTTCATCCCCATCCCCCCGTCTCTCTCTTTCTTTCTTTTTCTATTTAAAGTGTGCCTGAAGCTATAGTTTCTACAATATACTCTTAATTACTAAAATATTCTATCTCTTTTTATCTCTCTCTTCCACCAACCCAGGCAGCCAATGGGATCCCGCCTATTTTCGACTCAGTTTTCGTCGAGGGTTTTCCCGGTAATATCGAAAACGAAAGGAACGTAAAACAAGGATAGGAAATGACATGTGCTTTTGACCTGTAATATATCAAGAACAACTTTTATTTGTAAATGTTTCTAGTCGATAAACTTTTAAATCGGCTCTTGTTTAATATTTTTTAACACAATATTACAAATGTAGTAAAATGTCTCTACAATTTATCCATGTTTATTATGCTTATTATAATTGGAGGGAAAAAATTGCATCCTGTCACAGAGAGCAAGAGTGAGAGTGAGAGAGAGAGAGAGAGAGAGAGAGAGAGAGAGAGAGGCAGTGCTTGTGTAAGTACTGATGATTAGAGATGGATAAATGCATGTAGATAGACAGAATGAGTTGGATGCAGATAGACATAGAGAAAATGACTGAATGAGAGAGTGACAAAAGATATGCTATGTGTGTGGAGAGATATAGAGAGAGACAGAGAGAGATAGATAGAGGCATAGAGAAAAAGAGAGAGGGGGAGCAGTGTGTTTGTTAGTACTGAAGATAAGAGATGGATAAATACATGTAGATAGACATAAAAAGTTGGATATAGACAGAAAGAGAGAGAGAGAGAGAGAGAGAGAGAGAGAAGTTGATCCAAAAAAATGGTCTATCTATCCGCCGATGTCTTGTGATATCAAGAGTGATAATAAAGAAAACAACAAAAACATGAAAAAGTTTTGTTTATTCATTCCCATGAAACATTATTATGTGTTTGTTTACTTGTTTACTTGTTTGTGTGTTGTTGTGAGTTATTAATTATAACACATTTTATGTTTTATTTAATATTCACACAATCTTGACTCCAATTATGAGGATCGTGTCTAGGCTTTCTATAAATAGCAGGCAGGGTGACCGAAATAAACAAACATTTGTAAATATAACCAAAGTGAGCTATATCATAAAGATATTAGGTACAGTTAGGACAGTTTTCGTAATCAGTCCAGTAGGTTTGTAGGCTGAACGAATAATATTCACTGAATGTTCTTTAACTATGATACTAATGTGAAAAAATAGACCACTATTACCCTTGTTATTTAAAAATGTGTTCCATTCAGTCAATGCGATGACTTTGTCTGCTATTTTTGGAAGCCTTGATCACGGCCATATTTAAGCGTTTTTAAAAATGTTTTAAAAGGCAAAAGTAGGCACTGAAATAAAAATATATGAAGTTAATAAATTAAAAAAAAAAAATAGGCTGTTTTGCAATTTCAACAACACCCTGAAAACATAATCGTAGAGTTACAAAAAAATACACCTATCCGCTTGGATTACAATAAATTATGTGTGTCCAATTACAAATCTATGCTGATTCACTTTAATATTTTAGAATCTTTTACAGTGTCCTTCAATAGTAAACAATGTGAACTTTTTAAAATTGACTCAATGCGACCTCACAAATAAAAAAATATGCAATCTATAAAATAGTCACAGATTAAAATTTCATTCTTTAATTCAAGTTTTTCACCAAAAAGGTTGAAATACATGCTAAACAAAATATCACAAATATCATACAATACGTTAAGACAATGATCAAATTCTATAATCTTCACAAAACATCATGCTTCCATCAGACTTCGCAACCTGATGATTTCCTTTCACAAATTCCCATATTTCTCCGAAATCTAAATTGTTTACATGCTTGTGTCGAGCACGCTGAATTTTGAAACAATGAATTCTTATAGAAATGAATAATACATTTTTATCTTCAAAAAAATTTTTATGGCCATTAAAACTGTTTGCACCAATCTCTTAATATTTATTGTCGCCTAAGTTTCTCAATTGATCGTACCGGCTCTAGGTGAGATTCGAATCTTAATGTAGAACAAGAAAGTGAGTTGCTTTCTTAACGGCCAACGATAGCAGCGATGATATATTGACGACGGGTCCTAACACTGACGTCTGTAAATTTTACAAGTTGACACAGGGAGGACATTGTGGGGATACCATGACTACTTTCTTAGCCGTTTGCATTATACTGACACCGATCCAACCAGTTAGGAACTAAATTTGACAAATACATTTTTTGTGTGTTTTGAACCGGGCATCAGCCGATGGAGAGATCAACGCTCTACTACTTGCAACATTTCGCCCACATCTCAAACTAAAATTTTTCTGAATAAGATTATGAAACTATGGGTAGTGAAAGTTTTAGCTGATCATGGTGATTGCTGTTAACATAAGAATATACACTTAATTAAAACAGGAAAAAAGGAAGATTACATATATCCCCCAACCAACTGCAACACCAGTATCATTTACATGTCGGTTTTAATCTGTCTCTGTATATAGGTATGCACGTTGGTACTCAGCCACCTGTGGTATTGGCATTTCAGTCTAAATACATTTATTGCGTCCTGTTTTATTCAACATTTAAAACAATTTTTTCAGGCTTACTAGACACAAAAATAAATGATTAAAATAGCTTGAGATAAACTTGTGTGTTTTTTGTTTTAATTTGAGGAGCAATTAGATACAACAACAAAAATATAAAAGTCAGACAAAACAGAGAAAATGAAAAATACAATAACAGCGACAAAAAAGATAAACCAGCAACAACACAGGGAACCAATGTTCAGTAATGTTAATTACCTATTGCCGCAGAGCATGTGGCATACATAGATTCGATTAGATGGTCACCTTAGCCATTTGCTTTTTTATGAATTCATCAACACTTCTAACTTTATAAAAGGAGGTACTTTAAATGGACAAAATCGTACCTGTTTGTATTGTTTATTATATCTATTTGTCAAGACTAGTGTTACATAAAATATAGGTTTTAAAAATGCCTAACGTCTCTGGTAGATCACAGTAAGTCTAGATGCTTGTAGTGTGATTCCAATTAGTGGACTTGAAACGGGTTAAAGCTCTCATGTTATTCATTCCAACTATGATGCCGTTAACAAAAAATGATCCTAACCTAACAAAGCTTAAGCAAACATCGACAAAGATATAACTGCGCTTATCATGGTGCCCTAAATACTGAGTTAACATCTTTCCTCCATCTCCCTTTTTTTATTTGCTGTTGAATTATTTCTTTTGAACTTGGTGGGAGTGCGTTATTTGAAGTGCGTTGGGGTGGAGATTGTGTTTTAATTTAATGAAGATCTCTATTTCCTTACTTTTTGTTTAATGTCCCAGTACTATAATCACGAGAAATATCTTATACCAGTCAAGATCTACTTTGGGTGGTCTATAGCTATATATACAAGTATATTGCACTGTGTTGTAGATCTACTTGACACTCACCGAAGCGGGCGGTGTAAGGTTACTCTACTGTTTGCATGATGGAGGAAAACAAAATGGAGAAGGCTTGAGAGAGAGAGAGAGAGAGAGAGAGAGAGAGAGAGAGAGAGAGAGAGAGAGAGAG
>RQTK01000209.1:27006-46543 GCA_003991915.1 Elysia chlorotica | reverse complement strand
GTAGTAGTAGTAGTAGTAGTAGTAGTAGTAGTAGTAGTAGTAGTAGTAGTAGTAGCAGCAGCAGCAGCAGCAGCAGTATTACTATCAAAGCATGTTTTTCCTTTCTTCACCCAGCCTACCCGTTCTACCTGGTAGACGACCCAGTGAGCTCAGACTGCAGGACAGCCATGGACTCCTGCGCCACGGAGACCTTGACCGCGGGCAAATGCAGGTAATCAACGATCATTTTGCTGTTGGTCCTCTCCTAGTTAAATAATTATTTCCTTTGTGCTTAATGAGTTTTAAATGGAGTTTTATATAGCGTGAATCTACTGTTCGTGGAATATTTGTTAGGTAAGAATTGCAATGCATGCCCCCAACATGTTCGTCTTAATACTATATAACTATTTTGATCTCTGTTGCTAGTGGAAGGTAGAGCAGATTAGAAGAGAGTGATAATAGTTATTTATAGAAATTTTATTAAGGAATGCAGTTTCACTAAGACTCACTAAGACTTACAAAAAATTTAGTAAGCTCATTAGGCAACACTATCAGGAGATATAACACACTCTAGTCTTTAAAAGAGAACACGAAGAGTGCAAACGGAAAAAATATAGGAAATGACACGAGGGTGATTCGGCTGGTTGAATCTTACTCAAGACACGTTTTCCAACACTCTGTAGGATATATTGAGAACGGGCCCCAAAAGAGACGTCTGGCATTTTTTTAAAGTGCTGCCACACGCGAAACAGGGCCGGGAGACCTGCACTTCTGTCTCAGCTAGTCACATTATACTGACACTGATCCAAAAAGTAAGGGACGAAATTCGAACAAATACAGTTTTGACATCGTGGGATTCGATCCGCGGACCCCCAGGCCACGCATTTGGAGACTAACATGCTCTAAGTTTTAAGTCTATTTAGTACGTGGATTGAAAGAAACACTGCATTGAAAAAAATATTTCTGTATCTTTGCCTTCCCCAGAGACATAGTGTCTCAGTTGGAACTGGATATGGTGAGACGTGACGTCTCCAACAACTGTGAAGACGATACGGATGACGCCCTGTATGACTTGAGAAACAACTATGATGTGGATGGTAAGTTAATGTTTTTTTCTTTTGTTTGTTTGTTTCAGTTCGTTTTTAATTTGTTTCAGTATTTGTGGTAGTTTATGATATTTTAAAACTTTGTGTTTGGAAATGAAGGAGGGAGGGGGGCGTAGCAAATTTGTCCTTAAAGTTTGTTTCCATGCAAAATGAGCTCTCGCATTATTGGCTCTCTGATCTTCGCCGAGCAGGATCCTCCGGGGGATTCTAGGATACGTTAAACCAGGAGAGAAAGAGAGAGAGAGAGAGAGAGAGAGAGAGAGAGAGAGGGTACTCTCTCCCTTGCTCTATAGAGAATTACCTCTGGATAGATCAATGTCCAGTTGTTTTTTAACAGCTCTGACCACAGGCTAGGAATAAATAATAATTATAACAAGTATATTATGATTTTTCTTTTAATGATTTGTAATGGTACTATGATGGAGGGAGAGAGGGGGAGAGAGAGGGGGAGACACACAGAGAAAGAGAGATAGAAACAAGAGAGAAAGAGATAGAGCGGGAAATAGAGGCGTTGGGCTTTCAGAAACAAACCTTTACCTTTATATATGATTCGGTAACATCCAATGTTGTTGTTATCCTCTGCTGGTTAAGGTGACGGCAAGATATGTGCTGAGGAGTGGGGGACCAGGCGGGTGAACTACCTGGGACTGAGTGCCGACTTCAGTCTATTTGTCTGGGAAGACCAACACAGAAAGAGTTGTCTGTCCTTGGATAACTCCTATAACGGTACTTTTTTAAAAATAAGTGAACTCTGAGTAGTTGCACGTCAGCCTAAGTACCTATGGGTGATAAGATGTATAGTTATTTTAGTGCTGAATCTACAAAAGTCCCATGTCGTATAATCGTGTATAGCTGCAAGATTCCAAAAAACTCATTAATTGGACACGAAGGCACCAGGTGAGGCTCGAGTCCAGGAAAAACTATTCAGCAAAGCGTACACTCGACTGAGCTATCTTAAGCTTCCACCTATAACCTTCAGCGCAATTGATCTATCGATCTACGGGAAGCATAGAATCAATCGCATTAGGGTATTTACGGCCCTTGAAGATCACTCTCCTTTTCGTCAAGCCTCACCATCTTTTTTTTTTTTAATCAGCTGCTATCTAAGTATCTGTTGGGGCATGGGTCAGGTCAGTCGGTAGAGCGCGCAACTTCCAATCAGAAGGTCCAATGTATGATCCAGGATAGGGCGGCTTCAATTACAGGCCTAACTCTTAGTTTACACAAGCAAGTAAAGGTACTTTCATATACATTAAATTTATCAACAAACACACTTACTTAACTGACAATGTCAGAGCGAATTGTAATTTAACTTTAAGAAGTATAACGGTTCTTTGCTCATCTTTCTCAGGATGTTGTTCGAAGGTCGTTTCAAAATTACGCAGGATGTATATATATATATGAGTATATTTTTTCCTTTTTTTTTTTTTGCGGGTTTAAAAATAAATTAATGTTGATAACGTTTGTATGATTTGTTTTCTATCTGTTTTTATAAATTCATTATTTCTACACTTGGTTTCAGTTACAACGACACGGGACGAATACAAGAGCGGATTTGTAGAGGTAAGTGATGCTCCTTATGATACAGATATAATTAAACGAAAAGCGATTTTAAGGCCACAACACAATTATTGAGATCCATGGTACGATCCCACGATGGGCCAATAATTCTTGTTTATTTCGTCCCCAATTTAATGGTTTAACGGGTGTAGGTATGATGCTACGGGCTAAAGCAGAAAGCCCTGCTGAGTCTGTGAGGTCGTATGTAAAACTGATCGGTGTACAATCATCTATTACTAAGTCTTGGAACCCTCAGACAGTGGGCGTAAAGAAACCAACAAAACAAACCACACCGAGTTTGTTCTACCTTAGAGTTTGTTACTGGATGTGCCTAATCCTTATTTTGGGTATAATTATTAGCCCTGGGGTAGAACATCCGCTTTCGGTACAGGGGGTCCGTGATTCGAACCCTGCGTGTGCGATTTCGTCTTCTACTGGTGGGTCGGTGTCAGTTTAATGTGACTATCCCATATAGGGTTTTGGTATCCCCGAACTCTGTCTCTGTGTGGCAGCACGTAAACTTGTCAGACGTTAGTCTTGGGGCGCTAAGCAACAACAATTACGTCAGTAGGAGTGTGGATTCACCAACGAGTTACGGAACTTAGTTAAATTTTTTTATTTTTTTTTTTTTTTTATTTTTTTTTTCTAATTTTGTTTTTTATTTCTATTTGTTTTGTTTTTTTCTTTTTTTTAAATTTTGTTTTTTGTTTTTTAATTTTTTTGCTTTTTTTTATGTTGTTTTGTTGTTTTTTTTTTTTTTTATTTTTTTTTTTTATTTATTTTTTTTTTTATTTTTTTTTTTTTTTACAACAAGGTGAAATAATCGTTTGTAAAATCTCATTCTTTATACACATGTGCATACCTACAGGGACTGGTTCAAAAGACACTCTGCCTCCTCTTGTCCTGGTGTTTGGACCTGACAAAGCTAGACGGCCTCGAGACGTGCATGAGATACGGACTCGACGGACGAACACCTGAACTTAACATGGCAGCTCTGTAAGGCATTTAACATTGAAACCTCTGGTTAGCTTTACAAACAAAAATAAAGAACTGCTGTAAATACTTTGTGATACTTTTTGTTTTGTTTTTGCCTTGTTTGTTTGTTTTTGCTTTGAATAATATATATTGCACTTTAATCTGAAGCAGACATGTTAAACTTTAAAAACATTAAGTGTAAAGGGATGTTGTGGTAAATATAATCTCTGATATGTTCCCCGAAGACTAGTGCATGTACAATGTATAAGAATACAAAACGATGTACTAGCTGAGATTCGAGCCTGAGATCTCCTGCTTGTCAGGCCACGACGCTAACGATTGAGTCACATTTGTAATTAATTTATACGTTGTTTTTTTAGCATTATAAATAATACCGACAAGATTTATTGGTTGTCAGTAAGCACAAAAAATGTGCCTTCCTCAATGTTGTTTGGGTTTGATTAAATTTGTGTTTACATTAAGGGTGATTATTATTTTATTATGACATCGTTTACCTTAAATGAGACTTTAATGAGTAAACGCGCCTGGTTCTCGTTTTTCTACTAATTTATCAAATGCCACAATATTTTGTATCTGAAGATCACTCTCCTTTTCGTCAATCTTCGCCATCTTTTTTTTTAAATCAGATGTTATCTAAGTGTCTGTTGGGGTATGGGGTAGCTCAGTCGGTGGAGCGTGCAACTTCTAGTCAGAAAGTCCAATATATGATCCAGAACAGGACGGATTCAATCACATCAATGTAATTAGGCCTATTCTCTTCATTTCCACAAGCAAGTGAAGGTACATTCATATACATTAATTTTAATCAACAAATACACTTACCAAACTGACAGAGTTTTATAGCCAATTATATTTAATTGTAAGAAGTAAAATGGTTCTTTGCTTATCTTTCTCAGGTGGTAGGACCGAAGGCGGAATTAAAATATTTGTTCCTTTTTTAGGGTTTAAAAAAAATTAATGTTGATAATGTTTTTTTTTATGATTGCTTATATCTATCTATGTTTTTATAAAGTCAATTTGAACACTTTGTTTCAGTTACAACGACACGGGACGAATACAAGAGCGGATTTGTAGAGGTAAGTGATGCTCCTTATGATACAGATATAATTAAACGAAAAGCAATTTTAAGGCCACACAAGAATTATTGAGACATAGCATAACTTAATAACGTATCAAAATACTACTTGGGAGTCTACTTGTAAGGTGATTTTTCAATGAAAAAAACTATCTCGCATATAACACATATTCATATTTAGAATTTACAAAAATAGGACAGAGTTTTCTATCACAATATGCTTTGCATTTAAAAGACTAGATAACTGATCAAAGAAATATTGCGTTCAACAAAATCAAAATAATGTCGCGAGCTTAGTTTTATGAAAATCAGTGCCCCATATCATTATAGTGAGTCGTCAACGTGTTGATAATTCTGGCCGGCTGCTCATTGTTAAAATATAGAGCTCATGGTAAAAATACTACGTGTGTTTTTGCCTCCTTGCCGCGTAGATATAAACAAATTTTTTGGATATAAGAAAATAACACCGCACGTGTGCTCGTGTTTTTCTGTTCATTAATTTGGTAAGTGTAAGAATTTGCCTATCTGTTTTGTTACTTGTCGTAAAATTTGTTTTTGGACAGTTTTAAGAAGGCAATGGAGACTGAAGACAAAAAAAATTGTCAACGTTAGAAGCAGATGATATTGGGAATCAGACAGTTCTCTGATCAACATCCAAAAAGTGATGACTAAAAATACATTTGTTAGGCGCATGTTAAAAAAAAATCAGTTATCGTATCTTTTTGAGAACCAACATGTCTGTGTGTCTCTTATTGGCCTAGTTTAGTGCATCGGATTAATCACCTCTGTCTACTTTTATAATACGGTAGTCGAATAGGGCCATGATTTCGGAGAAACTGCGTTAGTATAAAAATGGTTAAGTAATGCTATATAAATATGACGGCGAATTGATTCTAAAGTTTGAAGTTGATTCTCATGTCACTTCGACATGTGATTGATATATTAGGAGATTGGAGGGCACAGTGGCTCCAGGGTAGAGCGCTTGCTTCCAATCCGGAAGTCCCCAGTTCCATCTCCCATCTGGCTGGTTGCTGCCTACTGGTTGATTTGGTGTCAGTTTATTGTGAGCGGCTGAGGGCTAGGATCCTGGTATCTCTGCGATCTATGCTTACTTCAAGGTGGCATGGCGATTTGCTTGTTGGGAATCTCTATTTAATCTTATTTCAAATCTGATTTTTTTACAACAAAGTGAAATAATCGTTTGTAAAATCTCATTCTTTATACACATGTGTATACCTACAGCGACTGGTTCAATTCTGTCAGACGGAGGAGAACAGGACCACAAACCTGGACTGTTTCGATCTGCCGGAGCTCTGCACGTACTCTATGCCTGAGCTGCCTGCTTGTGCTGAACTTAACATGGCAGCTCTGTAAGGCATTTAACATTGAAACCTCTGGTTAGCTTTATTAAAAAAAAATAAAGAAGGAAGGAACTACATGTGATAAATGTTTTGTATTATTGTTGTTGTTGTTTTTTGGGGTTTTTTTTTTGCTTCGAACATATTGCAATTCAATACGAAACAGACGTGTTAAACTTTAAACATTAAGAGTAAAGGGATGTTGTGGTAAAATATAATCTCTGATATGTTTTACGTCTCTTAGGCTCCCGAAGACTGTACATGTACAATATATTAGAATATAGAATGGTGTACCAACTGAGATTCGAGCCTGGGATCTCCTGCTTGTGAGGCAACGGCGCTAACGATTGAGTTTCTGAAGCCTCGTTTGTAATTCATTTCTTTTAGCATCATCATTTATAGCAACTGTTTCATTTCTCCAGATTTATTTGTTGTCTGTAAGCACAGAAAATATGACTTCCTTAAAAATGTTAGATTTTAATTTACCTTTTTTTCTTTTACTTTAAGGGTGATTATTGTTTGTTTTTTTTTTGTTCAAACGCGCCTTGCTCTCACTGTTCAATTAACTTTCCAACCCCCCCCCACCCACATCCGTAGACCTCTGAGCGCCAAGCTGTGGGCGGAGGCGAGGGATGCAGACGCAGACTCAGACGGTACCATCACTGGCACAGAGATGGAGGAACTTCTCGCCTCCCGCTTCAACGGTGAGCTGGGGGCTCTAGATCTACATTTTCATGGTATCATCTTTTATTAATAATTTTGTTCCCGCGGATCGATTGGACGTCAGGGCAATTTTTTTTTTTTATTGATCCCGATACCGCAAAAGTTCTATCATGCACTATGATGGATACAGTTGAGTTGGCATGAGTTGGTTGTTTAGCGTCCAACGCCATAACTATAATTATAGGTTATACAGGTCTTGCAAATCACACGACGATACCGGATGAAATAATCAAGTTCCTTAGGCATGGTGTTTTCTAATGATTCCGACCTCTTTCTCACAAAAGTCACGTGATGCTTGTAAGCCCGCTAATGCAAAAAGGTAAATAAAAATATTATTTGTTCCAATCCAATCGGCAGATTGTTTAAAAAAAAAAGTACAACTAGCACGTGATTTTGTCTACGTTTCTTTTAGAGAAAAACGTCAGTGCGTATTGGCAACGTAAGTCTAGGATACAACTGTGTAACTACAAGTGGACGGTAGTGCAGACTCTCTTACCTATCGTCTTCATTTGTGTTAAATATTGCTTTATCGCAAGGCCTCTACCCTACAGTATGACAAAAGGAGGCGCCGGGTGAGATTTTAGCCTCGAAGCTCGCTCAAGAGAACTTTTGGCTACAAGAGTAACACTAATATTCGATGAAACTATCGCCTCCTATACATACCATTTTTACTGAATAGTAGCTCAGCCTTCTTTAAACCCTGTTTTCTAATGACGGGCATCTATGCGGAAAATACTAGAGCTGTTCAAGCCGTAACAGTTTGTCCATGAGGCTATAACTATAGTAGTCGATCTATAAAGACCCATCGCTGGTTTTTGTTATAAGGCACTTTAAAAGAATATTAATAGCATATGTATTATTTAATGTTATTCACGGTTGTTTTTGGTTTTTTTTTTATCTTTTACTCTCCCAGACACCAGCTGTTTGACTATGTCCATGTGGGCTGACAGTTGGTCAAAGATGTACAACCTATCCCCAGAGGTTGGTCAGTTTTACTACGGAGAACTGGTCCGTAACTGGAACTGCCTGGAGGTTAAAGACATGAACATACGTAAGGGGTGATAGCGACAATTTCCAAATTTTTTGTTTTTGTGGTTTGTATTAATTTTTCCTATTTGAAAACTTTGATTCTGTTTTGTACCATACTTATAATTATGAAAATGATAATTAATTTTTAGGTTTAATGAATTGAACAAAGCGTGCACGACATGAAAAATGCATTTGATTATGAAACGTTGGCCCCTGAAAAAATCATTCATTTTTTAGATTGTTAGTGTTTTCTAAATATCCCCTCTCTCTCTCTCTCTCTCTCTCTCTCTCTCTCTCTCTCTATCTCCTTATTATGATCATGTAGTTTCAACCAGTACGAAGGTCCATCGTTCAGAGTTAGGGGGAGGAACTGTAGAAAGAAAGATAGAGAAATATATAGAGAGGCCGACAGGCAGAATGACAGACAGACGGACAGACAGAGAGACAGACAGACAGACAGATAGACAAACAGAAAGACAGACAGACAGAGGGGCAGAGAGATATTGAGAGAGGCAGAGAGAGACAGAGAGATATAGAGAGTCAGAGAGAGAGAGACAGAAAGATATAGAGAGTCAGAGAGAGACAGACAGAGAGAGATGTTGCTTCTCAACGTAGATTATTTTAAAGAGAGAAGGCGACAGAAAGAGAATTAGTGACAGGGACAGGCAGACAGACTGGCAGACACTCAAAACCCTAGAAAGAGACAAAGACAGAGAGAGAGAGAGAGAGAGAGAGAGAGAGAGAGAGAGAGAGAGAGAGAGAGAGAGAGAGAGATAGAGAGAGAGAGAGAGGTGGGAGCTGAAAAAATATTCTTGCATTTCAACATGTACAGATACAAATTGTATAAACTTTATTTTTTTATACCGTTTCAACAGCTTATGCAGGGGTACCAGTTATAGAAAGAGCATCAATACTACTTGAGGTAGTATGTTTTTGTTAAAATGCTTTTGTTTGTTTTTATTATTGTTGTTGTTGCTACTGTCGCTGATTTTGTTTTTTTTTTCTTAAATTTATTCGTACTGGTTTTATGCCTCTTGGCTTGTTTTGTTTATTTATAACTTGTATATTGTTTGCTTTATTCTTACTTTTTGCTTCAATTTTGCGTTTATCTATTCATCGAGCTAGAGTTGATTTTTTAACGTCAGCAGCAAGGCAATAGTGTGGGTGGGTCCCAAGACTAACGACTTGCACTTTTATGTGCTGTTACGCTGAATCAGTGGAGGCGTGGTGGCCCATGGGTAGAACATCGGCTTCCGACGCAAAAGGTCCCGAGTTCGAATCCTGGCGGTTGGCTTCCGACGCAAAAGGTCCCGAGTTCGAATCCTGGCGGTTGCGTTCCCTACTGGTTGGGTCGGTGTCAGTATAATGTGACCGGCTGAGACAGGAGTCATGGTATCCCCGCCCTGTCTCGTGTGTGGCAGCACATACAATTGTCAGACGTTCGTCTTGGGGCCCGTCCACAATATAGCCTATATAGTGCTGATGTTGGGCGTTAAAACCAACTCAACTTAACGCTGAAACAGTGCTGGGATACCAGGACTCCTGTCTTGGTCAGTCACTGACCCAACCAGAAGGGGACGAAATCGAACAAATGAATTTTTACCGACCATGGGTTTTGAACCGGTGACCTCCCAATTGGATTAGCAACGCTCCACTATTTGCGTCAGTTCATCCCCACCTTTCCCCGTTTTATTTAGAGGGAGGGGTGATTTTGTTGATTTACAGAGTTTCTTTTTTTTTTTTACTGGTATGGTAAACCAACCAAAAGCTTGCATCTCTCTCATCCATCAACTCATTTTGTGAGTGTATCTTCCCCATTCACCACCTGATTGTGTGCATATGTATCTCTTACACACCACATAGTTGTGTGTTTATATGTGTGAATATGTGTGCGTGTGTGTGTTTCTCTCATTCACAACCGGATTTTGTGTGTGTATTTATCTAAACCACCACTGATAGTGTGTGTATGTGTGTACGTGAATCTGTCATTACCTGATCGCGCGCGCGTATGCGTGTGTATGTGTGTGTGTATGTTTCCTACTCACAGCCTGTGCTTTGCTACCACATCCAATGTCCTCGCGCCAGACGATCATCACGATGTGCGAGAAAGACAGCACGCTGTACCAGACCCTGCCTGAGTGTGCGCAGCTCTCTAGCACATGCCGGACCAGCTTCCGGTCACTGCCCGCCTGCAAGACCTTCCTCGACACCTGGTAAGCAGCAGAACTTTAGCTCAGAGTCATGACTTTTTTCATCAACTTTCTCTCAGAGGCATGACTTTTTTCATCAACTTTCTCTCAGTGGCATGACTTCTTTCATCAACTTTCTCTCAGAGTCATGACTTTTTTCATCAACTTTCTCTCAGAGTCATGACTTTTTTCATCAACTTTCTCTCAGAGTCATGACTTTTTTCATCAACTTTCTCTCAGAGTTATGACTTTTTTACTTAGTTTTTTTAGAGTCATGACTTTTTTTTGTTGTTTAATGAGTTAGTTTTGTCCTTTTTGTTTTTGTTTTGTTTTCCAATGATTAAAAGACATGGCTTATTGCAACAACAACAAATGTATAGATGTGAAATCCGGGATATTTCCAATTTGGTGTTTTACTACATGTACTTCTCCTTACTCAAATAGATCTTAGGTTTAAAAATCTTATAAACGTACTTCCAACTTGGCGTGTGCTCTTCAAGTCTTTCCCAGTATCTCATGTTGCGTTTCATTGAAGTTAAAACAGTTTTAAAACATGTACAGTAATATCAAAGATTATAGATATAGGTTTGGTGAGACGTTTCACACGAAAAAGCTTACAGTGTTATTGATACGGGGAGCTAGTGTGACGCGTGCTGACTCTAATTCTTTATTGAAGCTAAGGCGTTTGACCAATCTTCAGAGAGAGTTTTTGCTAAGGTTTAAAGAAGGAGGCAACCGCCTTTATTCCGACCCACATATCCAAGCTCCTCCCACTATTAAAGCATATCTTGTAACATCTTGCATTAATTTTCACAGCGGTATGAATCAGTACGTGACGTGCATACAGAAGTTGACTTACGGCGCATGCGTGTCTGCCGCTGACCAATGGGAGATCAAAGCGGAAGCAGCTCGGGCAAGGAACCAGATCAAGGTCAACTGCAGAGGTTTGGCTTTTATTTATTTTTTTTTGTTTGTTAACAAAGCTAGTATCTAGATACATCAAAACAACCAATATGGATTTATGATTTAGATATTATGCATTGTGGTTAAATCTAAATTATCAAAATAACAGGAAATTCAGTTTTGTAGGTTCTTTTATCAAACACTCATAAAGCTATATATCTTGTATCTGATTATTATTATTTTAAGAATAGTAATTAGTGTTTTAGCTTATAAGATCCCATCCATTTTTCAGGTCGTTTCCGTTAAAACTTATAACGGTGTAAGTAGACGTGGCAAAAAATTTCACAAGACTTTAATTTGTTTTTGGAAATGTATGAGAAACACATAAAAAAAAGTTAACTCCTTTTAATAACATTTTAGACAATTTTTGTAAAGAACTAAAACGCTCACAGTCCTGTTTCTACTTTTTTTTCCACAGCGGAAACGGTTCTGGCTAGCTTCGATCTTTCTAATTACAGCTCCAATAGCGGTTCAAGTCTTAGCTTGACCTCTACCTTGATCTGGCTTCTTATGGGTCTTGCAATCCTAGTGCACCAAGTCTGGTGGGGGATTCTCTGAACTGCAGAAGTGTCACTTAAATAGATGCTTGTCACAATTTTTTTCAATTTTGGTAAATTATTATTTCATGTCCGAGTCCAAATGGTTAAGGTTTGTGGGTTGTTTTTTATGTTTATATAATAATATTGCGAAATGCTTCTGCAACCCTGAATATTCAGACTTCAAGCTTTGTAAGTTCCATTCGGATAAATTGTGGAGTGCACAGTTTTTAATAGAAGTCTACTGTACACATGTTTATAGCATTTAACTTTGAACTTTTATTTTTCATCATTTTACTAGCTATGCTAAGCTTCACTCCACCGTTTTTTTTTATAACCCATCTTTCAGATATCGGAGATCTTTTTCTTTCAACATTAATAATTGTGTTGCACCTGAAGACACAACGGGTCGTAGGGACAAACGCTTAGTAGCTTACAACTCGTCTTAAGTCTTCTTATTCGCATGTCATAAGGCGAGTTTTAAGCCAAGGCTACTTCCTGCATTATATTTACTGCCCAATGTAACTTTACCTGTCAACAATCATGTAATTTACCTCGGCTCTCGTGTAATTTTTGAATACAATGGTAGCTATGCTTCAAATTCTTTAAAATCTCGAAACAGTGCACGTTGCACTGAAAACTCTATATGTCTTGAAAAGATTGACACGAAAAGCTATTGATAATACAGAATCTATATTTTAATAAAAGAACAGCCTCATTCTTTTAATCAGAACATTTTTAATGGATGCTGCAATCGACTTGATACTGTCTTTCACTTTGAAAAATTTAAAAATTGTGTGTCCTCAGTCCTGGTCTTTTTACATTTGAAAATTAATAAACTAAAAGAGATGAATGTTTTATTTTAGACGCAAAGAGGAATCTGCTTTAACACCGCTCAAAATAAAAGATATGTACAAGTTGAAGTTGGTGGCACATACAAAATATCTTGGTCTCACTATTGATTGTTAGCTTTCTTTTAACACACATAATGGGGACATGCTGATTAAAAAAGCTAATCAACGACTGTACTTTTAAAGAAAATTGAAGTCTACAATATCATGAAAATGTTATGTCTCCTGTATCCAAGTTTTGATATCTTTTGCAGTTACATGTTAAGTTGGAGGAACCTATCAAAAACCCTCTCTCAAAAGAGTAGGCAAAATAAGAAAGAAAGCTTCCCAAATAATTGGCTCTGATCTAACCCTTTTCAAGGACATATATGATGTACAAGTAATGAATAAATCTAAATGTATAACATGAGAAATAAACGATCCTGTTCACAGCGAATATGAAACATCACAAAGAAATAACAGATTAATTTAAAAAAGGGCCAGAATGGACAGATGTAAAAACCATATGGCTCTCAAAGTGTTATACTTAGCGGACTTGTGTTTGTAGGGGTATGTGTTTTGTTGAAGTTGTATATCATTTATTGAAGTAGAGAAGTATGTTTTTTTCTAAATAAATATCATGTATGTCGAACAGTGTGTAACTTCAACCATGTTACAAATGAATGTAAAACTTTAATTTTATTATTATTTTCATATTTTACATTATGTGTTGGTGTTTTTAAAGTAAAGAATTTTCCTATGTGATACTAAAGGCTTATTTTATCTTATCTAATCGTATCTTATGTGATCGTTACTCGTTACAAAAGTAAAAATGTCCACCTCAAGATTCATGAGAATGGATGTTTTATCATTGGCTAAAAATCTTTGTTTCATACGCTAACTTACGAAATCAACACTGTCATGGCGCCACGGGTGGTCGTTTTTTAGTTTCGTCTTTCAAAAAAAAAGTGTTACTTGATCTTACCCTAGCGCATGCGCAGTAGTGTACCACCCATCGGTATAAAAAAGGCGTTTTTTTTATCAAGGGGTGGTATACCACCCCTCGACTCCGATTGTATTAACACTACAGCTTGTGTCTGATAAGGGTGTATACAAAGAAAAATCGAAACATAAAATATAAACAATGCAGTGTCTACCAGAAGGAGGCGAACTGGCTCATGAGGTAGAGCGTTTGTCTCCCAATCGGTGGGGGCGCGGTGGCCCTTGGGTAGAACATAGGCTTCAGGTACAAAAGGTCCGGAGTTCGAGCCTTGGCAATTTTGCTCCCTACTGGTCGTGTCGGTTCCAATTTACAGGAGTCATGGTATCCCTGTACGTAATATTGTCAGATGTCAGTCTTGGGGCTCGTCCACAATATAGCCTATATAGTGCTGATGCTGGACGTTAAATCAACTCAACTCAACTCTCCCAATTGGTAGCTCCCCAGTCCCCTGCTGGTTTTTTCGATGTCAGTATAAATAATGTGACTGGCTGAGACAGGAGTCCAAGTCTCCCCGCACTGTCTCGTGTGTGGCAGTAGGCTACATAAAATTGTCATTCATGAGTCTTGGGGCCGGCCCACAATATAACCTATAAAGAACTGAAATTGCACGCCAAATAACAAACAAACACATATATACCGACATCAGCTGCTAGCTCGAGAAGGAGGAAAAAGAGGAAAAACAGCCTGCGGGATCAGTTACTTATTAGAGTTAATTCCCATTAGGAAAACATTGCTGGTAGCGATACTACAGTAGTCTCTACGAGCGTGATGGAATTTTACCAGAGACATGTTGTTTGTTTTAGTTGTCCATTTAATCAGTACTCAAGGATTGGTTATTTAATGTAGACTAAATCGCTAACGCGAACTAACAATTGAAACACAAAGCACAGAGGTGAAAATTACGATAATGCAAACAATGGTAGCCGGTGTTAAGCCCAACGTCAGCACTATGTAGGCTATATTGCGGACAGACCCCAAGACTGACGTATGACAATTGCATGTGCTGCCGCACACGAGATTCGCCGCTGACCGTCGACCTTGATCCTGTGGTATCACGTGCTTCGGCCGGCATCTGTGTTGTTTGGGTTGTTTATAACAAGACCGCGTTCTTTATCATCTGTGAATGACGACCCACACTTGGCCTAGTTTGGTGCAGCTAGGGCCTAATGATGCACAGAAGTGACCCTTCCTTAACCAGGCCATGAAAATTGGTTCGGATGTTTCACAATCATTGAAAAACAAAACACTTTTTCATTGTTTTCTAACCCCACCTTTCATGTCCAGATAAGGGCCCGTGTACTACTAGAACTCTCTGTTTTCAAGGTCAGTCACGTGCTATCGCCTAAGCATAAACCACGCCCATAAGCCTCTGAAACGTGTGTGCGTGTGTGTGTGTTTTTTTTTTTTTGAGACTTGTTGTTGTTGTTGTTGTTTTTGTTGTTTCTAAAGCAAAAACGCTCGCCATCTCGTCTCTAATGTCCATTTTTCGGCAATTTCACCAATTCCTTTGTTCTCTATACTTTTAGACCATTGCTGTTATCAGTTCTTGATAAATAATCTTCAATTGGTGACACGACACTGGTGACTATACTGGTAAAGCCATAGATATATAAATAGCATATTTATAGATCTATTTGGTAAAGCCTACATTGGTAAAATAGTCAACTGCTTGACTGCAGTGTTGTTTTTGTTTTCGTTTTTGTTTTTGTTGCTGCTGTTGTTCTTGTTGTTGTTGTTGTTGGTGGTGGTGGTGTTGTTGTTGTTGGTGGTGGTGGTGGTGGTGTTTTTCTGTTTTAAACTGCGAACGTTTTCGGATTTTTGTCAATCGTAATATAGTGGCACATTAATTAACTAAAATTGGAACTTGCAACTAGAATATAGAATTTAGGTATAACACACGTTTTTGTTAACTATTTCTTTCGTAACGTCCCATGTCAGCAACTAGGCATAGTAGGGGTCAGGTCCCAAATTCAACGTCTGATAGTTTTGCATACTGGCACACCCAGCAGGGCGTTGGCACCAGGACTACTGTCTCGGCTATCCAGTCAGAGGAAATATCAAAAATGAGAAAAGCATTTTGATTTTTTTTCTTGTATCTGTTTGAAGTGATTCAGCTAATAATAATTAGAGTGCTCGTTTGATGTAATTCATTATATTCTTTCGGCTTAGAACTAGACACAACCGCCTCAACTATCACATGTACAACAAATTCAAAATAGGAAACTCTGCTAACTGTGGATGTGGACATGGACACACAAACATTCTACAAGATGCAGACTCAGGAGAAAGAAACAAATGGAGAAGAAATCCATGAAAAAATATAGAACCTTGTTACTTAAAGCTGTGCTTTATATTCGCTTTTGTGTCATTCGTGGAGAAGGGAAGAATAATTTCTTACTTTTCTGTTCTTCCTGTCACCCTAAACGATTAACGATTTTTTAAATTGAGATTTTAAAAAAGTAAAAGAAAAGTGAAATAAAAACCAAACAGATAAGGGAAAACCTTGGATAAACACGCCATGGATGTGATTAGGTTATATATATATATATATATTTGGTTGGGGAAAACGCGTGGCTCGAACTCTGAACCTACTGCATCGGGGCCCAAGAACACGTCTAAAATAACTGAGCAACAGGAGATAGAGCGCGCTCTTGTGTTTAAAAACAAAGAGTAGGCCCTATCTGATTGGCTGATGGTTGAGTCTAGTGCACTTATATAGTTAACTATTAAGTATTATTGTTTCTGTAAAAAAATTGGTATACGCATTGTAGTTTTATAATAAAATATGGAGATTAACGCTGTGTTTTACTGAGTTGCAAATATTTAATTTAACACATTAAAACCCTTTCTTTAGACATGGAAAACGTAAAACCAGAACTGAGAGAGAGAGAGAGAGAGAGAGACACATTAATTAACTAAAATTGGAACTTGCAACTAGAATATAGAATTTAGGTATAACACACGTTTTTGTTAACTATTTCTTTCGTAACGTCCCATGTCAGCAACTAGGCATAGTAGGGGTCAGGTCCCAAATTCAACGTCTGATAGTTTTGCATACTGGCACACCGAGCAGAGCGTTGGCACCAGGACTACTGCCTCGGCTATCCAGTCAGAGGAAATATCAAAAATGAGAAAAGCATTTGATTTATTTTCTTGTATCGGTTTGAAGTGATTCAGCTAATAATAATTAGAGTGCTCGTTTGATGTAATTCATTACATTCTTTATTTCTTTTTCTTTTTTTCTTCTTCTCTCTCACCCTAAACGCTTAACGATTTTTTACATTGAGATTTAAAAAAAAATAAAAGAAAAGTGAAATAAAAACCAAACAGAAAAGAGAAAAACCTTGGATAAACATGCCACTGATGTAATTAGGTTGCTCTCCTCAGGCGACTTCTGTTTGACAACAGGAAACGTAGAAACTCCCTCACAGCCCCCCTCTTACACACACTGGATCACACAGTCAACGCATGAAGAAACTCCCTCACGCCCCCCTCTTACACACACTAGATCACACAGTCAACGCATGAAGAAACTCCCTCACACCCCCCTCTTACACACACTGAATCACACAGTCAACGCGTGTAGAAACTCAGCCCCCCCTCACACACGTCCACAGTAACGCTTAGAACTCCCTACCCCCCCTCTTACACACACTGGATCACACAGTCAACGCGTGTAGAAACTCCCTCACGCCCAACCCCTCTTACACACACTGGATCACACAGTCAACGCATGTTGAAACTCCCTCACCCCCAACCCCTCTTACACACACTGGATCACACAGTCAATGGCATGACATTGTAGAAAACAGCAAGCAGCGGATTAAAACAAAAAAACGCACGGGAAATAGTTTGATTCAGAGTAGCGTGAATCCATACCGCGCGTGTCATTGATAGAACTGTTGCTTGGATCATTAATAAACAAAATCAGACCAATCATCGTCTGGGTAGAGGTAACATAACCTTTTCACATGGCACGACTTAAGGCCTACGTCTATTGTGTGCGCTCATAGAAATAAATAAATATATAGTGCGCTCATAGACATATATATATAACTACCCTGAGTGCGCTCTATTTCGGAGGAGAGTAAAAGCTTTGATCTTTCTTAATCTTTTCGAATGGAAGAATGTGTAGATCAAAACAAAATGGTTTCTTAAAATAATGTCCGTCGTGCGGAATTCCAGGACGTGTGGGACCTCCCCAATTGGTTGGGGAAAACGCGTGGCTCGAACTCTGAACCTACTGCATCGGGGCCCAAGAACACGTCTAAAATAACTGAGCAACAGGAGATAGAGCGCGCTCTTGTGTTTAAAAACAAAGAGTAGGCCCTATCTGATTGGCTGAGGGTTGAGTCTAGCGCACTTATATAGTTAACTATTACGTATTATTGTTTCTGTTAAAATTTGGTATACGCATTGTAGTTTTATAGTAAAATATGGAGATTAACGCTGTGTTTTACTGAGTTGCAAATATTTAATTTCTGTGCGACGCAGTGGGAACAAAATTTCCTTTCTTTGGTTCAGCGTTGGTGCCTTTCTGAGTATTTGATATGGCATGACATTGTAGAAAACAGCAAGCAGCGGATTAAAACAAAAAAACGCACGGGAAATAGTTTGATTCAGAGTAGCGTGAATCCATACCGCGCGTGTCATTGATAGAACTGTTGCTTGGATCATTAATAAACAAAATCAGACCAATCATCGTCTGGGTAGAGGTAACATAACCTTTTCACATGGCACGACTTAAGGCCTACGTCTATTGTGTGCGCTCATAGAAATAAATAAATATATAGTGCGCTCATAGACATATATATATAACTACCCTGAGTGCGCTCTATTTCGGAGGAGAGTAAAAGCTTTGATCTTTCTTAATCTTTTCGAATGGAAGAATGTGTAGATCAAAACAAAATGGTTTCTTAAAATAATGTCCGTCGTGCGGAATTCCAGGACGTGTGGGACCTCCCCAATTGGTTGGGGAAAACGCGTGGCTCGAACTCTGAACCTACTGCATCGGGGCCCAAGAACACGTCTAAAATAACTGAGCAACAGGAGATAGAGCGCGCTCTTGTGTTTAAAAACAAAGAGTAGGCCCTATCTGATTGGCTGAGGGTTGAGTCTAGCGCACTTATATAGTTAACTATTACGTATTATTGTTTCTGTTAAAATTTGGTATACGCATTGTAGTTTTATAGTAAAATATGGAGATTAACGCTGTGTTTTACTGAGTTGCAAATATTTAATTTAACACATTAAAACCCTTTCTTTAGACATGGAAAACGTAAAACCAGAACTGAGGGAGAGAGAGAGAGAGAGAGAGAGAGAGAGAGAGAGAGAGAGAGAGAGAGAGAGATGTATTCGAAATAATTTATTTAAACAAAAACACCTATAATAAATTGAACTTAAAGCAAACTTTGGACATAAACGTTAGAGTCACGTTAGAGGCATATACACGGGAATGCATAGAAATCAACTACAGACACTATATAAGTCGCCGTATAGGATCCCCCAGGGGAACCCTCTCTCCCTATATACAGAAACAAAACATACAGACACTATCTACCCAAGTAGCTTGTAAGGTTTGTTTTTGTTTCTGTGTATCTTTTTTACTTTTCTCTTATTTCATCTCTTTCTTTAAAAAAAAAATGTACTTTTCTTGTTTTATCACGGTTATAAAACACCAAACCAATCAAAAGGGCAGACTGACTTGCAGGCCCGGCATTAGGTCAAGGCCAAGGCCACTCTCGCATCACGCTCTGAAGTGTCTGCTCATTCAGTATCGCTAAGATTATGTCATCAGTGTTGTCACAACTCGAGACCGCCTCGGTGAACCAGCACGCACTACGCAAGTATTCCGGTAGAATCCGGCTGTGTTTGATAACGAAAGCAAGTTGCATCCGTTCATAAATAATAGATCTCTACATCATTAGAATCAGATCTAAGTCTAGATCTAGATATAGATTTGTCCATGATTGGAGCTCTTTAAGTTTATCCTGGATCTAGCTCTAGGTATAGATCTATAGTATAATCTACAGAATCATAGGGGCCTAGTTTAGACTAGAATAGACTACAAGTTTCCCGGCTGTTTTTCACGTGATCAACATTGTGTTTAGACATCAACAGCAAAATGTGAGCAACTATGAATGAATTAATACCCAGTCATCTCGAATCTAGATAAAGAATGAATCACTGA
>RQTK01000209.1:0-26813 GCA_003991915.1 Elysia chlorotica | reverse complement strand
TTTTTAGGTTTTAGTAGCTGATCAAGCAAAAATATCTAGGCAAAGGCAAGAGTAATGCTAAATGGTGCAGTTATTTTTTAATGGGAGGTGTGCAGATCAGAACAAAAAGGTGCTAGCAGGAGAGCCCCACAACATGTGTGAAGGGTAATGGGGAAAGGTTGAAAACTGAAGTGTGATGCACAAAGTTGTCTATAGAACATAAATAAACACACTTACAAGTGCTTGGCAATTCGTATTCGTATTAATTAAGATGCAAGAGGCATACATGCCCATGTCGCAAATGTTCAAACAATACAATCATATATGCCTACACTATATATGCTCATCATCTAGTGCCTTTCTGAACAGGTCTGTACTTTCAATGTCAATTATCTTGCTTTGGAGTTCGTTCCAGTTCGAGATAGTTCTTGGAAAGAAACTATTTTTGTGCGCGTTTGTCTAAGATCGGAGATGTAGGAATCTTTTTGGATGGTAGTTTCTTGTTTGATATTTGGAGGGTTGGGGTATGAAGTGTTGTGGCACTTTCACAGTAGTGTTTTTTCCAGTCACGATTTTGTGCAAATGAGTGATCAGAGCGTGATGCGAGAGTGGCCATGGCATTGGCCTAATGCAGAGCCTGCAATGGCAATACATATATATGTCTCATGTGGGGGCCTTTTAAAATAAAATTTTTGGTAGAATCTTACTACTATATGATTTCTTGGTACAAATATTTTTAAAAACAATCTATTGAGAGAGAGAGAGAGAGAGAGAGAGAGAGAGAGAGAGAGAGAGAGCAATGGCCATTGTATCACTTGTGTCACTCTGTAGTGGTAATAAGGGCAACCGAAGTAACAATAGTGGTAGTAAAAATAATGGTAGGGATATTGATATAATAGTAATTGAGATAATGTAATAGTGATAGGGGTAGTAGGAGTGGCAGTGATGGTGGTTGCAATGACATTGTTATTAATAAAAAAAAAGGGCAGCCAAATCATAATGTAATAATCAGCAGCAAGATTAAAAGAAAAAAAATTAACTACTCCACACATAGTAATGGTTACGGCAGGTAGGTAGTGATATTGGGAGCTGCAATAGCCACAGTAATGTTTGGAATGGTGGAAAAAATATTTAATTAGAATACCAATAGTGTAATACCCCTGGTTTTAACTATACAGCCATACCAGATGCACCTATTTCATCAATCTCTTGTCTCACTCCTAAAAAAAAAAAGAAATTAAATGTATAAACCTAACCTTGCCCGCCCTCCTAGCGTAGAAGGGAAGGTTTGCCTTATCTGTCTCAACCTATCCTCCCTTTCCACTTTAAAAACTCCAAAATTAGGGAACCCCATACATAATAATAATAATAATTTATTGCATTTCTACATAAGAGGACCAGCCTCGTAGTAATAACTAGCATAGGATCTATCATGTCTTGCCTTCATCCTGAGCTTTTGTCTTCTGTCAACGCCGCCTGTTGCCGAGAATTCTCTCCCTGGATTTGTCCACTATAGTTTTCAAGAAAAATATACCTAATTTGGAGAGCGCCTCCCAAAAGTCTTGAGTTTTAATAGTAAACTTTGATATTTTTGGAAAACAATCAGTTAAAAATGTTGCTGCTAGCAATATCTGTGGTATTGTTGTCATTGTCAATTCGATTTTAGATAATATCACTAATGATTAGAGCAAATTAATGTATCAAACTCAATGTTTTTATTGGTTCTGGTAGTTCTGGAATGGCTCTATAATCATCTTAATTATAAACCTGTAACGTAATTTATCCACTGGACTCAATAATGATATATAGATGTTTATGATGGTTTAACTTTTTGTTTTATTTCAACAGAGGAAGCCACAAGTTTTGACAAGACACTTGCAGTTGCAGCAATAGCAGATCTACTGGGAGATAAAGATGTCTGCTGACATAAGGGTAATTTGGGGGTTCTTAGAAGCCATTTTGATCTAGATTATAATTTCACTTTGAATTTGAATGTTGACTAAACATTACAAAGTAAACATTTCAATCGTAGAACAATTTGTTCTCCTGGGGATGAGATTTTTTTTTAAAATGAAGCAACTTCCATCAATTACTGATTCGCTAACAGTGCATGTTTAAAAAATTTGATTCTAAATATAATGTTATTATGTATGTCTTTTTAACCTTTCTTCCCTCTTTTAATCCGTTATTGTCTTTCATTTCTTCACTTCTACCCAACATTTAGACCCTCGGAAAAAGTGGAAAACAGTTTATGAACTGGGCTAAAACATATTCCTGCACACCGGAGCTGTACTTTGAGCCAGAGACCACAGAAGAAATAAAACAGGTGAGAGGCGTCATGGCTTGAAGCCATCTCTTCAATATTTTACAAGGAATATATATCCAGATGCAAAGGGTTATCTCTATATAATTATTTATTTTTCATGTAGAAAAGAAACACAATTATAACAAAGGCAATGAAACATCGTCTTCAATAGCTTTGTTTATTGGGATTATAAAATTTAGGATAAAGATCAGGATGTACTACATCTAATTGGTAAAGTGTTGGGCCACGATTTTAAAGGTTCTGGTTGTATCCCAAACGTGGGCGAAAGTTTTTTGGGGCCCTCTGTGTCAACTCAGCATGGGATGGATCGCTGAGGTTCATAGGTCTTGGCAATAGGTAAAGTGCTGGAGAAAAATAATGGCAACCCACATCACAATGCTGTTTACATAAAGCTATCAAGACCCCAGCTCTTAGTTCCCTAAAGTGTGGGACAATCTTTACTTTTTATGATACAGGTTTTATAAAAAAAAATTGTTTGGCTTGCTTCACTGCATCATAATGTTATTAAATAACCTCATTATCGCAATGTTCTTGAGAAAATAATTTAATGTTTTGTATCTCAACCCAAGCATCATAAAGTTATTTAAAATCGTACATCATTACATGCTAGGGACATAGATCAGTGAAATTCAATCAAAACATCAATGACCAAACAAAAGTCCAAAATTCTTATTAGCTTGATTAAATTTAATCTTATGAAAATAAATGATAAGCAACTGAAGTTCATGTGCCCTCATACCTCTATCAATAAAGTTTTACAGTTCCAATACTATACAAATTCTAATTCTTTCCCTCCACCAGATTTTGAGCTATGCGAGTCAGAAAGGCAAGAAAGTGAAAACCGTTGGCTGCGGTCATTCACCCTCTGACCTGGCATGTACCACAGACTTCATGATCAGTCTGGCTCGCTACAATAAAGTCCTCAAGGTACGCCAAATGAATAATATTGTCATAGCTTTTAGAATGTTTATGTGTTTGTTTTTGTTTTTCTATACTTCATGCACAGTATTTTAAGATGTAAGTGGGTTCATAATTATATCATTGAACTTGGTTGTAATGCGATTTCAAAACTTCTCTCAATGGACTACTTTTTATTTAAAAAATAAGAGTTTTGATTTTGGTATGTTGGCTTGTTTTAACTTATTATATCCTATGACTGATACTTCTTTTCTATTGATTTTTTGAAGGCTTAAGGCTAAACGCTTACATGATTTGTTTTGTTTTATATTTTTAGAGCTGCCTTAAACTTAATTTTTTTTTTCCCTGGGTGCCTTGCAATTTGTTTACCAAGCTATACTTTTACTTTTTTGATCATACTGACTTAACTACCGGTCTTTCCAAAATTGAACTTGATGTGTAGCTGCCAAAAGATGTAAACGTTTACTTGGTTAATAACATTTGTAAAATCTTTGAATAAAAGAAATTTTTTTTACTTTATAATGCTTCTTTTTCTGTCCATCAGGTTGACAAAGAAAAGCTTCAGGTGACAGTACAAGGAGGATGTCTCATTAAAGATTTGAATGAAGTCATACTTCCCAACGTTGGGATGGCCTTCTCAACGTGAGAGATATAGACTTTATATTGAAATATAATTTATTATGTTGTGATTTGTTTTACATACTGCATGTTTCTTGACTGAAGAAAACTTCACGGAAACAGGCACACCAGCTGACAATTGAACTTAAAACCTAATGCATGTGTACCTAAGTGCTCACTTAACTGAGCTATCTGGTGTCCTTATTTTTGTATTTAGCCTTCCATTTTGTAACATGGGGAGATTAAAGGCTTTTCAATTAATATGACTCTGTATAAGAGATTATCAGGTGGTAAAAATGTCCTTTTTAAGCGCTTTTGTACTTGCATATACGGCTCGATTCAAAAACAAAGAAAACATCAATCCATTATTTTTTGTTAATGGATTAGTTATTTCAACAATACAAATTCCATCAACTTTGTCAAAAATCAACCGTTCTTTTTAAATTTTAACTTGGAGACATTAAAAAAGTATTTAAATACTACGATTACATAAGCATATTTCATGTAAAGTTACTTTACTATTGAATGGGCCCTTCCCTTTCTCTCCATCCAGCCAAGGTACGGTGAGCGACCTTACAGCAGCCGGCATTATCAGCACAGGAACGCACGGCAGCGGGGCAAACTACTGTAACATCTCAGCATGTGTGAGTCCCAAGCATTCAATATAGCCTATATAGAGCTGGCATTAAATGTCACACGAGGCTTCCCAAAATAACAAACAAAGTCACCTGGTTGACTGAAGTGAACACTTTTCTTCTTAACAAGGGTAATAGTGATCTATTAAATTTAAATTAGTATCATAGTTAGGAGAGAATTATTCTTAAAGAGTAATTTTTGTTCAGCCTACAAGCCTTATAAGAGTTCTAACTGTACCTAATATTTTAATGATAGAGCTCATTCTGGTTCTGAATGCTAATGTTTGTTTATTTCGGTGACCCTGTCTTTTATTTTTGGAAACCTCGTTTAGTAACCAACTCATTTCAACGTCCATAAATCACTGGTAGGGTTTGTGTCAGTATAATATGAACTGCTGAGTCCTGAAATCCCCACTTTTTCTCTGTCTGGCAGCTGTGCATGTGAAATTTCAAACAAAAGTCTTGGGACTGGTACTTGAAATAGCTTAGTTGCTGACATTTTTTGTTAATAGACCAATAAACAAACAGATAGAGACTGCTGAAGTGAATGCTTCTCATGGCGATTTTCACTTAAGACCCCTTTTCATAAACACTTATGAAAAATAATAGATACAGCACATATATATCTCAATTATTTTTTTAATGCCGATTATTTTTTAAACAATGTCTTAGGGATTATGACTTAGGCAAAGTCAATTATGACTTAGGCAAAGTCAACACAGAATTGGTTTTTATCTTCCAGTTGCGATATATTCTACTTCTCAAAAAATTCTCTTTTGATGTTTGGTTTTTGTGGTTTTAAAAAGGCATTCTCTCATTTTTGTTCTCTATTTTGAACATGATGCAAAAGTTCCAGCCACTTCAATTTTTTTTCCAGAAGCATTTTGTAGGAACCTGTTCTATTGTTGCCTATTTTTTGTTATGATAATGCTTTCTATTCTCAATATTTTTCAGGTTGTTGACTTGGAATTAATGCTTTCTTCAGGGGAAGTAATTAAAATCAGTCAAACTGAGAATGCAGAGTTACTTCCAGTTGCCTCCCTCAGTCTTGGCTCAGTAGGGGTGATTCTGTCAATCACTTTTCAGTGCGAGAAAGCCTTCAACCTGCACTTGAGGCAAAGCCCAGACACGCTAGGAAATGTGAGTTATAGTTATTTTGTTTGGAATGTTTTTAGCCTTTTTATGGTGGTTCAGGAGAAGACAAAAATCCGCAGATCTTTGTCGTTTTATACATTTTTAATATTTACCATAAATTGCTGCACAAAAAAGTTTTAATTTAACTGTAACTGTAAAGTTTAAACTGTAAACTTCAATTTAAATATTTTGTATTGACTTTACTAGAAAGTAATTTTAATTTTTTGTTTGTTGTAAGTCACTGATCCTTGACATGCTATCTGGCATAGCCTATGGAGCTTACAATATGTATCTAATTATTCAAGCCAACAATGATTGTAATTCTGTTTAGCATAGGGCTTACAATCCCATCTCTATATCTTATCTTTTATTTTCATTTTTTTCTGTTACATTTTTGTTTTGTTTTTGGGTATAATTTATAATAACAGAACACTCACAATAATTTTGTTAGAAGTTGATTACTTAAAAGATTTAGAACAAATGAATTATTTTAAGTAACTTGATATTAATACCTCATTCTGAACTGGTGTATTTGTTTCAAATTTTGTCTTTCCTATTAGGTCCATGCTGTAAAACTTGATAATAACGATATTTTCATTTTTTTCTTTTATAACTCTCATTACAAAAAGGCTTTTTATTATTCCCAAAATAAAACTCAAAGAGGATTTTCATATAAATGTAAAATTTGTGCCCTCATCATTTCACCATGGTTATTTGTGGGTCGCCATTTGAAACTACAATGTCAGTATTTGGCAACATACATTATCTAAATCTAGAGCTATCTTTTACAGATACTGTGTGTCATCTTCTTGTTTCTCTTTGTTTTATTCTTAGCAAGATGTAGGCCTAGCCTTCTACTTTAAATGAATTAGTGAGTTTTGTTAGAGAGTGATGAAAGGGAATAAAACGTAAAAATGTTATTTTAATGTATAGGCCTAGATCTATAGAGATTATAAAACAGTACTAAGGATGGGCTTGGCTGTTCTACAGTCTAGCATTTCATAATGCAGTTTAATTTGATAATAGAACAAAAGTTTAGTTCATGTATGGGAAGTTGGGATCGTCATTAACGTCAGCGATGGCATGGAAAGGTGCGGGTAGAGTGACTAGTCTGGGGCTCTAATGAATTAGCATGTACATGTGCAGGTTTGTGGAACGTGTGCCAGAGTGTGTTGTTTACTATTAATTTGGCACCTTCCTCCGTTTTTGTTTTTTTATGTTGGGAATTAGTCCAGAGCAAATCTATACTTGAACTTTCTCATTATTGGCAGGGTTATCTGAATTACTTTATCGTTATTTCCCCAAAAAATTGTAGGGCACAAATAGAGAGAAAAATGGGGATTCTCAGACCTTTCGTAATTTCAACAATTCTTGTTATTCGAGATGTCATTAAAAATGAAGACTACTGTACTTGTCCTGATATAAGTAAGAATCTGATGAAATCTTTTTACCTCAGTGTTTTCAAACGTTCACCTTTAAAACAGAATTTGGTCAAAATAACTAGATAATAATACATCCTGTAAAATGCAAAACGTTTTTTGATAACTGTACTCTTGCAGGTTATGGCAAACTTGGATTCGTATGTTGATGGCAGTGAACATTTCCGTATGGTTTGGTATCCACATACAGAATCTGTCATATGCTTTAGCGCTGACAGAACAAAGAAGGTATGAAATTGTTAAAGTGCTAAAATTAAGTGTTTAAATTCAAAATTTGCTTTCAAGATCTTGAAATAGATTTATTATAGCTTTACATTCTTTAGGCTTCCCACAAATCCTGTACTGGAGGTGGGACCTGATTTAAGATTTAAACCTTGGACCTTCTGCTTGTCTGAGGTGTCCACTATGATTTCATGGAATTTTAGTTAAAAGATACTGAATACTGGCTTATCTTAAACTGCTTTTCAGCCTTGTCCGATTTTGACACAGTCCCCATGTAATAGCAAAATGCAGTTTCTTGTCCTATAGATTTTGAGTAAAGGAAAATATGAGGCAATGATTTTTATACTTTTAAACAAGGGTTTTATATTCCATGTTTTTTTTTAACACAATCGCATGTTTTTTTACATGTACTGTCTCTTTGTTAAAAAAAATGCTTTGAGCAATTTTAAAGGCGTTGATAGAGCTGAGCTTATGGCTGATTGAATTATCTAATTTTTTCTCTAAAAATGTGGGCTTATTGTGCAAATAAAAAAAAAACATTTTTTTTTTCTTAAAGGCAAAAGACATTTTGAAAGTCAAAGAAAATAAAAATTAGAAAGAGATAGGAGCTTTCTGCTTTGTATTGTTCGTCTATTAATAATGTGTCATTGTATAACTCCCTCACACATTCTGTCAACCCACTAATATTTGATACAGCCCAATAAAAAAAACTTACTTTTTGTCACGTCTGTGGATTATAAACTTTACTTTCCAACTTGGGAATATTGTTATCAACTAATTTCTGGGTTGTTGCTTTTTTTCTGTGCAGAAGGATATTTATTTGCAATATTATTGTGACTTGTCCGTACCCTTCCCTTTGATTTTATTTTCTACGATGATAAGTGTAAATTAACCTGGGACTTGCACAATCGTAATTATTTTGATGACAGATATCTGGCCTTTAATAGTGAGTCTTCCTTGTAACATGCTCTCTCGATTATGCCCTTTGAATATTGTGGGTAGACAAAATTACAATCAAATTGCACAGTACATGTAAGGCTCATTTAATTTCTAAATTATGTTTACGTTACCAGCTTCCTAATGCAAAGACGAGCTGGTTGTGGGATATGCTGGTTGGTTACTACCTCTTGCAGTTTTTCTTGTGGATAAGGTCTCTGGAGAAAAAATATCTTTTAGTTTAAAAATTATTTATACCAATTTTGTTCTTTTTTTTTTATAAGAGAATATTTTTATACATTATATGAATTACAATTAGATAAGAAAGGATAAGATAAATTTTTATTTGTTCCTCAGAGAGAAATTCGATTGGGCAAACTGAACATAATTACATTAATATCATATACATTTTTGAGAAACAGAAAATATTACATACTATTGGACTCTTTATAAGTTCTTTACCATACTAAACTTACATAATTACGAGCTTGTAATTCGTGAAGAAAGAAATAAACATTGTAGATAATTTGAACTGAGAATTGTTTGTCTCAGTGAATTAATCACACATACCTTTCTGATTGTTGCATTGGTCTGTTGCTTTCTTTAGATTCTTTATCAGCAACTACATATATCTTGTTAATGAGTTTCAAGACTAGAATCTGACAGTTTTATGTGCTTATTGTTTTTAACTTATTTCTTTCACTATCATGTCTGATTGTTGTGTTTCTTGTGCAGCACATTCATCCCAAGACTGGTTCCCATCATCAATCGCACACATTTCTCTCTGTTTGGGAACGTAGTGGCTGAAAAAGTAAACCGCAGTGATCTCATCTTCAACTTCAACTGTCTGTTCCAACAGTATGTCATGGAGTGGGCGGTTCCCAGGTAAGGTTTGCCTTTATTTCTCTTTTACATTATATGTGAGTAAACTTTTTTGCATGGATCTTCCAAATGTTGTACAATACTATACAGTCCTTGCAGCTTTTTGCCATTTCAAACCCCAAAATTTGTTAAAATTTGCCACAAAATGTGGCAATATTAGACACAAAATTTTCCAAAATTCAAAAATTTTCCCACATACTTTACCCGAATATGAATGTACAGGGATGCCACTTTTTGAATTTAACCTTTTACATTTGTTTTAGAATCCTTAAAAATCGTGAAATTATTATATTTTGGGATCAAGGCCAAAATTTGTGTGCAGCCACAGATTATACTTTCCTGAAATGATTAGTTTTCAGTATTGGATTTCATAACAGACCTTATCCTACTTCACTAATGACCAGAGTTGTTAGGACCTTCATGAATATGCCCACCATTTCTGGATTCACTAGCACTAGTTATTGTATTTTCACCTTGGAATCTATCTTTTCTCTGTTTTTGAAAGCTGATTCCATATTATGTTATATTACTTTGTTTGGATTTTATAAAGTTTAACTCCTGGCTCTCGCAGTCACAGTTTTTAATACAGAAATGAAAATTTTAGTCTTCAACCTGTTTTGACTAAGTTAAAGGCCTCGATTTCGGAGGATGAGATCATCTCCTTTATGCCCTGTACCTCCTACCTACTCGTTTGCTCAGAGAAAAGACGAGTGCAGTGATGTTTGAGCTGAAAGCATGGATAGAACAGACAAGGTTCCCAGCCCACATGGTCGTGGAGATTCGGTTTGTCAAGGGAGACAACAACTACCTCAGCCCATGCTACCTCCAGGACTCGTGCTACATAAACATCCTCATGTTCAGGTGGGGAAATTAAAAGGAAATTAAAAACAAACAAAAAAACACTGCGGACATATTTTTACAACATATATGTGTGCGTGTAGAAAGAAAAGAAAAAATCTTTAGGCCTACTAAAAATACTGCTACCGGGAAATATTTTTGTTTGTGCGACAAAAAAGAGCAAGGTTTATCCAAATAACAGTTTAGTGATATAATCATGCACAAGTTAGAAAAGAGTTCTGCTCGCTCAATATGTTATGTATGAGCAAGAAAAGATTGAAGAAAGTTTTGCCAAAACATCACTGATGCAATTTTTTCATGTTACTGTTAGTAAAAGACAAGAAATTCAACCGAGATACTGCTGTTGCAATGCAATCATGTATGGGCTAAACAAATAGAAAAAAAATGTACTTGAATAATAATTGTTGCAACAATGGCTAGAAATCTATATTGCTTAAATGATTTCATGCTTTTTAATGTTCTTGCTTCAGGTTCTTTGGTCTTATTAACTCCTGTTAATACCTTATGATTATCTGTACCAGAATGTGTCAGAAGTATTGGTGGAGTTACTACAAATGGAATGTTAAGTTTTGATCTTCAAATTGAACTATTGCTTGTGTACTCACTAAACCCCCTGTCAACAATTATCTATAGACATGATTACAAAATCTGTTTAGCTGTCACAACATCAGGATCTAATCATAACATAAACTGATGCTCATATACTCTCTTTCTTTCTCCATGTTGATATGCTGTTATGGCTTAAGATTTGCTATTTGTTGAGTTGACCGAGAAGTCATTACCTGAAGGTCTTACAAATACTTTAACTATTGCCTATACACTCATTCCCTTGCACAGTGGTTGAGCAAAAGTTAGAGTAATGATAAGACCTTCAGGTATGACATCTCAGTGAAATCAACAAATAGCAAATTTTAAGCCATAACAGCATATCAACATGGAGAAAGAAAGTGAGTATATGAGCAAGAGTTTGTGTACTGATTAGACCCTGAGATTGTGACAGCTCAACAGATTTTTTAATCATGACTATAGATAATTATTGACAGGGAGTTAAAACAGTTAAAACATCTCCAGCCAAACAAACTGTAACCTGTTTTCACCCTTGCTCTGTCTCCAGACCGTTCAACAAACTGGTTGCCCATGAGGCCTACTGGACGGCGTTTCAAAACATTGCAACAAAACATGGCGGCCGGCCACACTGGGCCAAGGTTTGTCCCGATTTGGTTGTTTGATTGCTTTCTCAACATCTAATGTTAGCCCAGGTCCCAAGACTAATGTCTGACAATTTTAATAGATGCCATATAGAGAAGTCAAACTCAAAAGGGTACTAGTACTCCAATCTAGGCAGGTCATGTTATACTGACAGTAAATCAACCATTAGAGTTAAGCTCAGGGTACGGATTTACGTTTTCCTGAGCTTAACATGTTATATCTCCTTTATTGTACATATGTCACTGCTCTCTCAGCTGCTGATATTACTATTTTGGTGCTGCTTAATCTGATTATATTATTATAATCCTGATCATGGCTATCATCATCATTATCGCCATGGCTATCATCATCATCATAATCATTATCATCATCATTATTATCATATATATATATATATATGTGTAGTCAATACCTTGTGAGCTGTGGACTATGAGCTTGCCATCACAACTTCACTAATCTATAGATTTGATCTCCACAGGACCACAACTTCAGCGGCGCAGAGTTCCAGTCTCTCTACCCCAAGTGGAGAGAATTCTGCCAAGCTCGAGATAAGCTTGATCCAAATGGAATGTTCCTCAACTCGAACCTGGAGCGTGTTTTCGGCATGAAGCCGTCAAATTGTCACACTGTCTAACTCTAGGACAGAACCAGCTTGTGTTCAACACCTAGGGTAGTAAATACAAAGTCGTGGTAGCTTGTAATGTGTTGTTACAATATGAGAATAAGAAAGCTTACGACGCGTCATAAGCTATATCAACATTGTATTTACTAACATAGCCTGAAACATAAGAAAATTTGCCATGACTCATAAGCTATGTTGTACTTACTAGTCTTACCCTGAAACCTGAATAACTATTTAATTGTTAATCTTTCCTAGATCAAAAACATATGATGGCCGATCTGAGTTTTCACTTGTATTGAGAAATTACATATTTCCCTTGATGAAATCAGATACTATACTGCTAACGAGAGGTGACACAAGACAAGTGCTGTCTGACAGTTCTGTAAATTATAATAGTGATAATAAAAGTAATTATGATAATAATAATAATAATAATAATAATAATAATAATAATAATAATAATAATAATGGAAACAATGATAAAATAATTTAGGCGATTTATAGAGTGCTGTTTCCAAGAAACTTGGATCATGGCGAATGAAAAAAAAGTCTGTTGTTGTTAAATTATGTTTCAATTTATGACACTGTTGTTCATTTTGTTTGTTTGTTTTTTTTTGCTCATACATTCAATAAATTCAACCTTTTAGTACCTCTACAAAAGATGTATAATATATTCTGAATGAAAGAATTTTAAATTAGAGCTAACATGACAATATTTAACTAATTTGTTAGCTTTTAAAAGTCACATTCAAATAAAATTCTCTACTTTGCTAATGTCCTTGAACAAAGTGATAGTTTAAGCATGACAAAACTAGTCTTTTTAATTTAATGGCTTTGGACGATTTGTGACTGGTATGCCTATTTTTTCCACAAGTATTATGTGTCTGAATCTAATGAATTTTTCTTAGAATTTTTTTCTCAGACAAACTTTCAAACCAAAGCCCTGCATTTATCTTTTATTATAACTGGTTAATATTTATCATTTTTATATTGTTTCTTACTGGACATGTTTTATTTTAATTCGATATTGCTATTATGTGTTTCGTGCTGTCCAGTTTGGTGAAACGGGATATAATTTTTTTACGCTGCATGCGCTATTTCAAAGCATTTTTTTTCTTTTAACTGCACATGCATTACATAATTTTTCTCAATTTGCTTAGAGACTTATTGGACTTTTAAAGAATCTGTGTTTTGAATTATGAAGAAAAAAATATATTATTTATACATAAAATGGACAAAGGTTTAAAAAATATGGGACCATCTATTTGATTAGTGCAATGTGACTCTTGTTGTTACTTTTACTGTAAATCTTGTTATTTGTACTGTGAATCTTGTTGTTACTTGTACTTTGAATCTTGTTGTTACTTGTACTGAAAACCTTGCTGTTACTTTTACTGTGAACCTTGTTGTTACTTTTACTGTGAACCTTGTTGTTACTTTTACTGTGAACCTTGTTGTTACTTGTACTGTGAGTCTTGTTGTTACTTTTACTGTGAACCTTGTTGTTACTTGTACTGTGAACCTTGTTGTTACTTTTACTGTGAGTCTTGTTACTTTTACTGTAACCTTGCTGTTACTTGTACTGAAAACCTTGTTGTTACTTTTACTGAAAACCTTGCTGTTACTTGTACTGTGAACCTTGCTGTTACTTGTACTGTGAATCTTGTTGTTACTTTTACTGTGAACCTTGTTGCTACTTGTACTGTGAATCTTGTTGTTACTTGTACTGTGAACCTTGTTGTTACTTGTACTGTGAACCTTGATGTTACTTGTACTGAAAACCTTGCTGTTACTTGTACTGTGAAACTTGTTATTACTTTTACTGAAAACCTTGTTGCTACTTTTACTGTGAACCTTGTTGCTACTTGTACTGTGAACCTTGTTGCTGCTTGTACTGTGAACCTTGTTGCTACTTGTACTGTGAACCCTGTTGCTTCTTGTACTGTGAACCTTGTTGCTGCTTGTACTGTGAGTCTTGTTGTTACTTTTATTGTGAACCATGTTATTACTTGAACTGTGAGTCTTGTTGCTATTACTGTGAGTCTTGTTGTTACTTGTACTGTGAACCTTGTTATTACTTGTACTGTGAATCTTGTTGTTACTTTTACTGTGAACCTTGTTGCTACTTGTACTGTGAACCTTATTGTTACTTTTACTGTGAACCTTGTTGTTACTTTTACTGTGAACCTTGTTGTTACTTTTACTGTGAACCTTGTTGCTACTTGTACTGTGAACCTTGTTGCTATTTGACTGTGAACCTTGCTGTTACTTATCCGGTGATGTATACACAGATTTGAAATGTGCTTGGGAAATGTTTTGTCTGTCTGTCATGTGAGAAATACCAATATTGCAAATAACATGCCAGTTTACATTTATTGAATCAAATTAAGGCTTTCATATGCAAGAGGAGTAGATTACTTAGTATTGAGAAGGCATTTTTGCATGTAATGTAACAAAAATATGGTTGAGAATTTTTACAGTTTTCTTGATACATGTTATTTACACCCACAAGCTTGTTTAACCTAGGAATTTTATTTCTAGAAGAATGTTTAGATCACTTTGCTATGAGGGTGTGCCATAAAAATGTAATTCTAAAATGAACACAGTTTATTATTAATATTATAAATATTATTAATTTTATTATTATTATATTATTATTATTATTACTATTTAAATTGTATTATTGATTATCATTATTATGTTTGTGTTTTATGTGATTGGATCACACATAATTTATATTGAATGTGCTTCTTAATAAATGTGTAGAACCATTAGCTTCTAGTCTCTCGAACAAAATGTTTGTATGTGAAGATAATTTGGTGTTTTATGAAATAAAATTATACAAAAAATGGGTAAATCTTAATTTTCTGTGAATTAAAAAATGCTTATGAAATTTTTGGAAATAAAGATTTTTTCTTTCTAAACTTTCATCTTGAAGTTTTCTTTTTTTTCAGTTATTACAAATGCAATGGCCTATTGATATAATCGTGTCTAACACATTAAACTAATAGGAATAACAAATGTCTTTAAGTAACACTACATATATTTTCACTTTCTATTTCTCCCAAGATTGTCCTTGACAATGTAGTAGACGTGTATTCAGTTTAATCTCACTAAGATAAAACTTTACATAACAATGAATAATAATGGTAGTTTTTTTGTACCCAGATAACTGTCAATACTGAAACTTCATTAATAAACTATTTTGAAAATATCTCAGGGCAATACATTTTAATAGTCTGTAAAAGTTTAATTAACACATCTAAACAATAATAACAACAATAATTTTTTGTTGTGTTGCTTAAAGCAATTTCTGTTTTGATTTTATCAAGCATAATGTAAATTGTAATGCTAATGCAAAACAAAATTATAATCACGGTAAAGTGATTAGATGGTACAATAAATGCAGAGCAACCCATAAATACTAAGAATTATTATGAATTACTGGCAAAAACGGCATTGACACTTTCCCTTCATCACTATCTAATAAACAATCAGATATTACCTTAAGAAATGAAGTCTTTGAGATTATAATACATAAAAACAATTCTTTTCTAATTTTACCCCTCTGCTTGAGGTTTGATCGTTTGTGTTTGTTTATTCGAAAAAAATAAGTCTGGTATGTTTTAAGAAGGTTTGTGCTGTTTGTTTTGTTTTTGTTTTTGTTTTTTTGCTGTAGATTAATTATGTGTAAAATGTTCTCTTATGTTAACTTATAAGGACAAAGACAATTATGTATGGATGACTGAATGCACGCACCTAACTACATGTACGGGGGAAAACTGCTGCAATTTAGTTATGGAAACAAACACAATTATAAATTAAGTTTTAAAACTATTGTACGCAGAAATTGTAGTTAAAACCCAGCAATGGTAAAGCTATTAATCTGAAAAAGAAAAGACATCATCCTTTGCAAGCTGTGCTTATAGTTCCTTCTGGATGCTCACCTTTAATCCTCTCTACTTGTTATATGTTTTTAATTTAATTTATATATTTTTTAATACTTTCACTATTTACTTTTTAACCAATACCAAATAGCACATTTAATAGGAAATGTCTCTGTTAACAATTTTTGTTTGGTCATACAACAGATGGCATAGTCCAACAAAACAGTTGTCATCGAAAGATAAACAATAACTTAGAAAAAAAATACATTCAAAACTTTAATTTCTTTATTTGTTCTCAACATATCAGATTCATTAGTAAAACCAACTGTTTACTACCAATAATTCAACGCACACATGTATATTGTTAAAATGTTCTGATTTACAGCCTTAAGTACATTGCAAAGTGTTAATTCACGCTTAAGCAACCAAACTGTGCACCTTAATTAAGAAATGTTCTGTGAAACGTAGTGATTCTTTATGCCACTGTCATCAGAAATACAAATGTCTAAATTAATCATACCAAAAATAATCAGTAAGCATACGACTTGAGCATAATGACATGCCAACGACAGAATTCGACAGACATCTGAACGTGTAATACGATTTCCAGTGTTAATCTTAGTCACAGCAGACCGAGCATCATCAGGAGAAACTTATGTAGTCACTTTAATGAAGAACCCAAGTGTCAGCCCAAGCCACGTCAGACTGAACACAATGAGCGAGATCAGCTCCAAGCGCTTCGCAAAGACTTTACTTCTGCCGCTGTTTGGGGAACAGGAGGAGGATGAGGATGTATTTGACGGAGTGGAGTTGGAAGATGGTGGCTTTGCATGTTGGTGCACGTAGCGTCTCCCTGCAGACGCAAGGTTCAAAACTGTTCCTGATGGGGGCGGGATTTGTTTGCTGTTTCCAATCTGATACAGTGACACAGGGAATGTTTGGTTAACCTCCCTCATGGGTTCCTCTTTTTCTTCATTCTGGATTAAAGGAAATTATGCGAAAAATTTAAATGTTCATAAAGTTTTATATTCGAAATAGACTTTATTACTTGATAATACTAAGACAAAACTTAGAAAATATATTATACTTAAGCAGAAAAGCTAAGAATGCTTTATTTTGTGTAACTGCAAAAGTGTAAATATACCACAATGTAGGAGAGATTAGAAGCATGTTTATTTATTAAAAAAAAATTTTTACACCATTGCGAATGACGAGATAAAAAGCAGTTAAAAAGGGAACTATAGCCGTTTGAAACAAATCAAACACAAAAATGTCGATTGACATCAACAACTCTAATTATCACTTGAAATGATTCCAACAAACTTTAATAAAATAACACCAGCCTTTAATTCCCTGACGTAATTACAAAAAATACATAATTATGAATTTGGATAATTCTTTCAGATATAATGCAAAGTAAGAAGCACTACCGTACGCGGATCTAGTTAGAGACCAGCATTGATTTATCTTTAGACAAAATGGCATTTAAAATACGTGTATATATGACATTAACTTTATTCAGCAGTATTGTTTACGACCCGTGCTTGATTTATAGAAGTAATGTATAGCGACTTGGGAGTTCATTTTTGAACTTTAAATTATTTTAAATTAAATCCCCTTAGCCTCTGGTCCAGTTACTGGACATTTTAGTTTGATCCTATGTGGGCTCTGCGTAGAGTCCGCGTGCAGCTTTCAATCTCAGCTCTCAGTCTCTCTCTCTCTCTCTCTCTCTCTCTCTCTCTCTCTCTCTCTCTCTCGTCCTCTACTGACTGACTAACGTCATCTCTCTCCCCTAAAATTGAATGCTTTGTAGATTATAAATTTGAAATAACACTTGGAGCATCAGATACAATGTGGATAACATTCCACACTGACTTTATGTTTGTTCTTCGAATGTCAGATGGTTCCCACATCTTCCTATATAAATCTTGTATAAGTCAAACGAGTGTAAGACGAATCAGAAATTCGATTTATTGTCAACACTTTGTGCTAAATGTAAAAAGCCATGATTGGGGAAACGGGGGGTGGGGGGCGAGTCCATCTGTACCTGGAATCCATCGGGAAGTGGGGAGGGGGGCACATACACAGAAAATATACCAGGTTTACCTGGCTCACAATTGTCTAGCGGCTAAACCTGATCGCAGGCGAGATAAGCTTACAATGACCAGCAGGTAAACCGTTACATCTACCTGGCTCTCGGAATGGTGCAGTCGGACCACGATGATGGAGACCGCCACTGTGAGGACAGAGATGACCAGTAGCCCCAGCATGTAGGTGACCATCAGGGGCATCGTGTCCGAAGACCTGGGCAGCGTGCCTGAGATGATGCTGAGGAACACGGCCAGGGCGAGCAGCACGGTGATACCTGGCCGCAGAGAACAGTCGTGTCAAGTTGTAATAGAAATAATTGTTTCAGCCAACTTTGTCTAGGATGTTATTTACAGCATAGCTAGATAAATACACAGATAGATGGATATCTATCTATCTATCTATCTACGGTATCGAGAGAGAGAGAGAGAGGGAGAGAGAGAGGGAGAGAGATAGATAGATAGATAGATAGATAGATAGATAGATAGATAGATAGATAGATAGATAGACAGATAGATAGACAGATAGACAGATAGATCGATAGATACTACTAAGATAGATAGATAGATAAATAAAAAGATAGATAGATAGATATATAGATAGATAGATAAAAAGATAGATACATTTTTGTATTGTCCTACCTTGAGTTTACGGCCATTCTATCTAAAAAGATAGATAGATAGATAAATAAAAAGATAGATAGATAGATATATAGATGGATAGATAGATAGATAGACGCAAGTACATACAGAGAAAGAGATAACAATAATGTGTATTATTACAATTATCATATACATTATGTAAGGAAGAGAGAGAAAGAGAGAGAGAGAGAGAGAAAGAAAGAGTAGCAAAGAGAGAGGTATAAGGAACCTAATAGAGGGCTTGAAAGACATAAGCTTCCGAAGGCTTTGACTGGGCAGAGTATGGAAAGATTGCAGATCCTAAGCACTCGAAGGCACCAGATAGCTCCGTTGTTAGTACGCTAGCGAAAAGAAGGTTTGAAAATCAAATTTTAACACTGAACGCTATACTGGACCTCGGAAAAGTATAGCTACCAAAGAGTACAACAGACCAATACACAAATAGTTAAGCAGTGACCCCATGGGGTGGCGCTTATAGTAGTTAAGTACTGAGAAGACGGAGAGTTGTATCGGTCTGCAGATCTGAACATTTGAGCAGACATCCCTGCTGGTATTGTTTAAGTCGATGATTGGGCGGGAAATAATTAAAATAATAACATTGTATCTTTTATATAGAGTATTTCGTGTTACTGCTTGATACACTCACTCACTGAAAGGGGAAGTGGGGGGGGGGGGGGAGAAGGCAATAGAGCGCTGAGATCCCAATCGAAAACCACGACCGGTCCAATTTCAACCCCGCACCGTCTTTCTGTGTCAGCACGTAACATCAGACGTTGGTCTCGGTGCCCATCCACAACATAGCTTATATAGTACTAACACTGGACCTTAAACAAGAAACAAACAGACCCAGCTCCTCACCGTAGCTGATCTTCTCCCCACTGTCCACGACCTTAAACAAGAAACAAACACACCCAGCTCCTCACCGTAGCTGATCTTCTCCCCACTGTCCACGACCTTAAACAAGAAACAAACAAACAGACCCAGCTCCTCACCGTAGCTGATCTTCTCCCCACTGTCCACGACCTTAAACAAGAAACAAACAGACCCAGCTCCTCACCGTAGCTGATCTTCTCCCCACTGTCCACGACCTTAAACAAACAAACACACCCAGCTCCTCACCGTAGCTGATCTTCTCCCCACTGTCCACGACCTTAAACAAACAAACACACCCAGCTCCTCACCGTAGCTGATCTTCTCCCCACTGTCCACGACCTTAAACAAACAAACACACCCAGCTCCTCACCGTAGCTGATCTTCTCCCCACTGTCCACGACCTTAAACAAACAAACACACCCAGCTCCTCACCGTAGCTGATCTTCTCCCCACTGTCCACGACCTTAAACAAACAAACACACCCAGCTCCTCACCGTAGCTGATCTTCTCCCCACTGTCCACGACCTTAAACAAACAAACACACCCAGCTCCTCACCGTAGCTGATCTTCTCCCCACTGTCCACGACCTTAAACAAACAAACACACCCAGCTCCTCACCGTAGCTGATCTTCTCCCCACTGTCCACGACCTTAAACAAACAAACACACCCAGCTCCTCACCGTAGCTGATCTTCTCCCCACTGTCCACGACCTTAAACAAACAAACACACCCAGCTCCTCACCGTAGCTGATCTTCTCCCCACTGTCCACGACCTTAAACAAACAAACACACCCAGCTCCTCACCGTAGCTGATCTTCTCCCCACTGTCCACGACCTTAAACAAACAAACACACCCAGCTCCTCACCGTAGCTGATCTTCTCCCCACTGTCCACGACCTTAAACAAACAAACACACCCAGCTCCTCACCGTAGCTGATCTTCTCCCCACTGTCCACGACCTTAAACAAACAAACACACCCAGCAATAATAATAATAATAATAATAATAATAATAATAATAATAATAATAATAATAATAATAATAATAATAATAATAATAGTAATAATAATATCTTACAAATTATATAGCGCACTTCCATGAACACTCATGCTCAGCGCGCTTAACAATTTCCCTTATCACATGTACAAAAGAAGAAGAATCATATAATGTTGACACATTACAATACTACATTCAAAAGCCACAAGCAAGCCGGAATGATGACGTTTTAACTACGATAGAAGGTTTAAGGAGTTCAACTGTGTTAATAGTAGTATCGCTGGGAGACCAACGCTTTTTCACGCGCGCTAGTTCGATTCCCCTCTCCACCCCTCCCACATACGATAAAACGTTTTTTTGACCACTACGGATGGCAGCGAGTTGTTGGACACGACAGTCACGGTAGATTTGACCAACGAGCCCAGCAGGTCCCACTCCTCGTTCTCCTGGTAGAACTCTCTAGTGGCTGTATAGTCCGCGGTCTGAAACCGTACCTTGGAGCTGTCAAAGTTCATCAGGACCATCTGGGGAGGGCAGGGAGAAGGCGGGGGTTTAGGAGATTGAGGAAAAGGAGAAGGAGAAGGAGGAGGAGAAAAGAAGATGGTAGAAATCGGGGTGGAAAGGAGAAATGGGGAGGTGGAGGTGGAGGTAGAAGAGAGGAGAAGGGAGAAGAGAGGATGTAAAGAGAATGAGGAAGTGGATGTGGGGGAAGAGGGAGGAGGGAAGAGAAAAAAGATGACAAAGAATAGGATGGAATGGAGGAAAAAGGGGAGGAGAGGGAAAAAATCCAGTCAAGAGTTATTTGGCTTTTCAAGATGGCGGTCTCCAGTCAGGACGCACATGTAGCGATATGAGTTTTAAAGGATAAAAAATTAATCATTCAATATCTTCAAACTAAATTTTTTCCTTAAAATAATTAGTGTTACTTGATAAGTCGTCCCAAAACTGGGACGCTGCCTATGAGAGGCCACCTTTTGTCTCCTAAGTAGAGTTTATTATTTTACATGAAAAATGTTTGTTTTTATAAAAAGCCTTTATATTTAACATGTAATTCAGTTTTACTCAGATACTGATTGACATGTTTGTAATTTCATATATTCCAAGGAAGCGCATTTATTGGGAGAACCAGGAGGATAAAGGCAATAAACGTATTGCTTTGTCCATGTCTGTTAAACGGTTTGGTGAGATCATACGGCATATTCACATCCGTGACAATCGCAATAATCAAAATGACAAGATCTGAGTGAGAAGTTTCTGCTATATTGGACAGAGACACAATGTTTCAATGTTGATGAATTCATGGCCCAATCTGTGGGCGACGCCAGGGCAAACAGTTCATCCAAAACAAACCTATTATATACGGATATAAAATATGGTGCCTGAACACTTCAAATGGATACCCTGTCCTGTTCGAACCATACTTGGGCTCACCATCCACCACAGCCTTGGTATGGGGGAGGGGGTCTGTGTTTATGGACCTGATCAAAGAAATTCCCAGCAAGCCTTATCAACTTTTTATGACAACTTCTCATCAATTCCGTTTGTTTGAGGAGCTGAAGGCAATCGGCATGAGTTTAAAATCGAGTTTAAAATGCCCCCTCAATGACGTTGCTTGCATGAGAAAAATCCAGAGAGATGAAACATGGACTTCCGCAGTGAAAAAATCATTGGGGTGGTGGTAGTCAGGTGGAACGGCAGCAGTGTGGTCACTGTCTGCTCAACATATTTTGATGTGTTCATCCGACTGTCCAGTCGACTCGCTGGTTTGAGATAGAGAAAAAAGAGGTGTAGGTAACCATCTTCAAGAACTACAACACAAAACATGGGAGGAGCAGATAGGATGGATGAGAACATTGGCTACTAGCGACCAGACATCTGTATCAGAAAGTTGTGGTGGCCTCTGTTCATTGTCCAGCTTCCATACACCATAAAGAATGCATGGCAACTCTATTACCAGAGTCACGCGATGACCCAACGTTCCATCGACATCTTTGTTTCACCCGCAACCTGGCACAATCTCTCATTATTGTCAACAGGTCATCACAGCACAGCACACCTGGCAGCTTGCCACCCAAGACCGAGAGAGTTCCACAGGATATCCGTCTAGAAAACCGTGATCCCTTCATCAAGTCTGGCCCCACCTAAAGACGCTGCGTTGTGTGTGGAAAGGAGACGATGGAGCTCTTCACTAAGTGTCCAAACACACCTTTGCATTTAAATTATTAAATTAAGTTTCATTCAAAACATTAACAACTGAGCATCGGTTCAATAATCTGCATCTTCTTGATGCAGCTAATTTTATTTCCTTGATCCTTTGTCTTTTGATATAGAGATTTGAATATTTAGAAATTTTGAAATTATATATTTTCTGTTATTTTGCTGCTGGAAATGAGCACACGTATCTTCCAATGAAGCTTTAAATAAAAAAAAAGTCTTTTGCGCCTTTCTTTCCCCTGGCATTGATGTTACTCTATGTTTCATGAACCAGGAAAAAAAAATGATGATATAGATGTTTTAAAAAATGCACCCCTCTGTGGGCAGCGTTTTATTCTCATATACCTTCTATCGGGAACATTGACTCACTTCATGATATAGATGTTTTAAAAAATGCACCCCTCTGTGGGCAGCGTTTCATTCTCATATACCTTCTACCGGGAACATTGACTCACTTCAATGCGGCAGATCTGCTCATCAAAAGGGTACTTGGACAGGTCCAGCTTGCAAAACACGACGAAGATACTGCCAGGGACCCACACGGTGAATCCGTTGTTGTACACATTCATTGGCCTGGCGAGGTGGGGTGGGGGGGAGTGGAAGAAAATTTAGAGGCATATTATGAGGACAGATGCTCTAATGATCAAGGGTAACTTCAACGCTAAACTAGGCCATAGGAAATATAAAAAAATAGCCAAATTCGGAATTGGAGTCAGAAATGAACGTGGGGACACTCTTGTAGTTTGGAGTGGAAAATGACCTGATAGCAGCCAGATAGAAACCTCTACACTTGGAAAAGCCAAATGAGTGTCAAAAAAAATCAAATGGTCTTTTATTATAATAAGGAACAGATTCCAAAATTCAATGTAAAAATGCCGAGCCACCCAATTTCCTGGAGCTCCCTGTCCAGTGTATGATCTGTAATCTGTCTGATCTTCTGTGGAATCAAAACTGGTCTCCCGGCTCCGCAAGCGCCCATTTCGTTAGTTGTTTAGTTTGAAAGCTCGACTGCCAGATTACTCCTTCACGTTGCACTATGGGCTAGGCCGGTTATAAAAATTCGTGGTACCCATTCGTCACCCCTTTGTTCTTTTACTCCAGCTGTCACAGAGTTTGGGGTGGCTTAAGTGCTAGAGTGTTGGTCTTCAGATCGGACGGTCCGCGGTTTGAATCGTACGATCGGCTTGTGTATTTGTCCCCTGTAACTGGTTGGGCCTGTCTTAGTTTTTATGTGATCGGGTAGGACATGAGTCATGTTTCCCAGCCCAGTCTCGTCTGTGGAAGCACACAATTTGTAAGACGTCATTCTTAGGGACCCTTCCACAATATAGCCTTTATAATGCCTACGTTGGACTGGACGTTAAACCAACTCAACTTCAGCTCCTTAGCTATGACGGCGTGCCGCTTCGTTGAATTCCGCCTCTCTGGCGTCCAGCTTTCAGTTTGAGGGGTCTCCTGGAGTTTTAGGATCATCTTTCTTTTTTTTTCTTTTTTTTTTACAATTCTTTCCACGACGTGTAAAGCTTGATATAAGATACACAGCATTGGCAGTATTGGCACCCCCCCCCCCCCCCCCCCGCCATATTGTGTAAAGGGTGAATGATGGGGTTGTCCTCCCAATACATTATAGACAGTTGGTGTCAATGCGTGGAAGTACCGGCTTTATCTCTTGCTCACAGTTAGTTGGATTGTTATCGTCCAACGACAGCAACAAGACATAGAGCGGAAAAGTAATACAAGACTAACGCCTGCAAATTTGATCAATCTCAAACACACACACACACACACACACACACAGCGGGGATACAAGGGTATCAGTCTGAGTGAGTAACACCCTTATAGTTACTGGATACAGAACCTCTTTATTTTTAAGTGGAATAAACACATAGGGCCATATTACAACGTTGTTGTAAGTTTACGATTCGCCATAAGATATAGAACCAAGGAGACTTACGACACTTTGTTTGCTACCGCGACGTTGTACTTACGACCCTAAGTGCTATCTGCACTCACGAGAAGTCCTCGGTGAAGAGGTCCCGCTCCCCCATCGTGTTCATCAGGTTGATGCGCGGGGTGAACACCTGGCCGGCCCGCGGGGAGATGGACGCAACTCCCCCGTAGTCGGACGCGTTCCAGCGCAGGATCTGGGCACATGTCAACGGTGTTCGGTATATATGTGTGAGGCAAACAGGCTGAACCAGGAACAAGCAAACAGTTCTCACTTTTTAATTATTTAAACATTATTAAAAAGCGTAGAGTGCGCCTTAAGTGGAAGAAATATTATAACTTTACCATTTCCAAAGTATAATGCAATCAACTTAATTCGACAATGCAAAGGGGTCAATATATAGTGAATTTGTATGTGCACACTGTAGAGGGTATAAGCTTTGAACTCTTCAAGAAAGAAAAAAAAAGATTAAAAAAAACGAAGCGCTAAATACGACAACTAGGTTTGCTGAAGGGTCATTTTAAATGTGTGTGCGAGAGAGAGGGAGATACATAGATAGGTAAATAGATAAGTAGGTAGATAAAAATACATGAATAGTAAAGAGCAGAGAAGAAATTATAAAAATACATGAATAGCAAAGAGCAGAGAAGAAATAGAGCGGGTTAGAAATTGCCCTGTCCGGGTACGGAACTTTGATGGAAACAATGTTTCCATGCCTATACATGTGCATGTACCGTCTAATGGCTCTGCAAACAAAACCGGGCCTCCCACTGAAATTCCGTTAATGCTACATAATAGACGTGCGTGTAGCACAGGAAACACAGAGTAACCTGCCCTTTGTGTGAAATTGATCCATGCTTTATTATTCTAACTTTGGGTTAGAGATTGCTCGATCGGTAGAATTCGTAACTCAACAACCCAAGGCGTTTGTCAGCCAACCAGGAGGTCCTAGGTTCGAAACGCACGTTCAGTCAAAACAGTTAATAAATTTGTCCGATTTTGTCCCTAACTGATTTGGCATGGGTCGGGGTCAGTATAATATAACAGGAGTCCATGTCTCTGTGTGGCAGCAGGTAAAACTGTCAGTATTGGGGCGAGCTGAAAAGTTCATTATTAAAGATCAGTAAAAAAGACACTGCGCAACTGTGCAGTTCGAACAATTTGAGTTCTAATTTTGATCAGCGCGCTTCGTTAGTTGGATTGGTCGTTATCTTTTTAAAATGTGACCGTAAAAAAATCAATTAGCTTCCTCTCTATCATTTTATTCTAATGTTCTATTTGAGTTGTTTCGTTTTTAATCCAGAAAAGAATGCGATATGTTTAATATACTTATGCATCAATAGATATCTTGTATCCATTACAAAATTATTCGTTAATAAAAAAGAAAAATTGAAATTTAAATTTTTTCTTTTGAAAAAGTTGTGATCATATATGGCCATATTTATAATGGTTGTTTTCCATTGAAAGTGATTTTCGTATTTTGTTGCACCCCTTTAAAAATGCCTTCATACGGTTGTAAAGTTAGACCAACATGGCTCTTGATAACAGTTTTTTGTTGTTGTGGTTGTTTTAAAGTTGGTAGAATTTTGTTGTCTCCCTTAAAATCTTTAATTCATTAATTTTATACATAGTATCCAGTAAAATACGATATGTATGGTATAGGTATCAAAAACCTCTTTAATGTTTGGGTACATTGATTTACAAAAGATGGGATTACATCGATTGTGAGCACCATGCATGAAAAGAAAGGAGACATGTCGCGATCATTCGGTTTACAGAATTAAAACCGTTGGCTTTCTGAGAGTTAAATGTGCTAAAAATTGTTTTACAAAAGATATAAAAAATGACACCATCGATATGGAATCGATTCGCACTGGATAATGCCACTCTTATTGGATTTATACTAAGTTAACTATGCCCGGAATGGCTGCCTAATCGATACGAGGTTGGACCAAAAGAGGGAGTCCTGCTGAGTGGGCATACAGCGCTGTTTGGTTTCAGACTTCTGACAATCAACTAGTAACGATTGTACATGGTCACAATAATGTCCACGATAAACTTAACTTTGAAATAAGTTGAAACTTTCTTGGTCTGTCAAAGGCTTGGGGTTTATTGTACAACAAGAATATTGGTTTTCTCTGTAACATAATACATACGTTGACCAATGTGGTAAGAATATCAGGTGAGCAGAAAAGAACATTATTAAAGATCAGGAAACATGGCAGAAATTGGAGCTGCCACTATGTCTTTTATGTCACAAGAAAATTAAGATGCAACCATAAAACAGGCCTAGCTAAAAACCGACAAATAGAACAAATGACGAAAAGACAAGAAACCCCAAATGGCATGGTTGCAGCTCGAACCCCGCACTTTTTCATGGCACCCACC
>RQTK01000208.1:620860-623188 GCA_003991915.1 Elysia chlorotica | reverse complement strand
ATATTATATATATATATATATACTGAAATAGCTATATCGTAGAACAATGAAAGCAACAGAAGCTGAGAGAGAGATAGAGAGTGAGTGTTTGTGTGTGTGTGTGTGTGAGAGAGAGAGAGAGAGAGAGAGAGAGAGAGAGAGAGAGAGAGAGAGAGAGAGAGAGAGAGATGGTGAGACAGACAGAAAGCCAGAAAATCAGAAATGGGAAAAAGAGAGAAATACAGAGACACAGAGAGACAGACATAAAGACAGACAGACAGGCAGACAGACAAACAGACAGACAGACAGATAGATAGACATAATATGGAGAATGTGAAGCTCGAGTTCTTTTTTACCGTACAACGTAAGCACTACATCTATATTTTGGACGGTTCCCAAGTTCAAAATCTGACAACTTTAATAGCTGCCACACAGAGATAGTGTAGCGTCTGTCACATAATACTGACACTGACCCAACCAGTAGTGACGAAATCGTACAAATTTAATTGGGTTTTGAACCAAGGACCTCGCTATTGAAAGAACAACGCGCTTCAACCTGCGCCAGTCCGCAAGGAGATTGAGAAGAAAAGTAAAAAAATATTATGTACATTCAAGATCTATAAACACCCGCTTTTATCATCTTTTAAGTTTCAATAGTTCACCGGCTGTTTTTCCCGTTACACTTCCGTGTTACCTTTAGAAACCCCTATTGTTATTTTTACTGCTGTCGTTTGTGATGCATAAGGTATGAATTTATTTAGAATCTATAAATACCCGCTTCCTTGATGTTACATTTATTATTATTCAGATTATGTATATTATTAATTTGTTATGTCGGTTGAAACCACTTTAATAACGTGACTTTACAGTATAATTACAGTTTTATATCTTGTTATCTTACAATATTATTATTTCTGATAAACATTTAGAAGAGGGGCGTTGTGGCCCTGGGGTAGAACAAGGGTTCCGATCCGACGCAAAAGTTCTGGGTTCGAGCCCTGGCGATTGCGCTTCCTACTGGTTTAGTCGGTGTCAGTTTAATGTGACTGGCTGTCTCGGGTGTGGCAGCACATAAAATTATCAGAAGCCAGTGTTGGGGCCTGTCCACAATATAGCCTATATAGTGCTGATGTTGGACGTTAAACCAATTCAACTCAACAAACATTCAGAAATCAACCAAACCACAAACAAACATATAAACAAACTTACCTCAAAGTCGTCCCTGAATGATATTACACTGTAACTTTATCCTAACTTGTTTTTGCTATCTTTGTACCGTTAAATTCCAAATCGTCCATTATAATTATTAAATCGCTCACTCAGCTTGTAGTCTAGCAATGAACCGCACAGGAATGGTGATACAGCGGTGAAATGTGAGCAGTCATACGTATAGTACATTGTACAGCAAGTATTGACTTATTAATTATAAACACGTCCCTTTTTACCGGAGATCGTATTGCTGGTATAGGTAGTCATCCGTTTACTCGAAACCATAAAAAACAACAACAACAACAACAACAACCAATATTATAAAAGAACAAATCAACAACACGTAAACTAAAACTGTAGTGTAAGTGGAGGTTAAACTTGAGATCACATGATTCTGTAATAAATATAATAATTTTATGTCTTCTACCCAATCTTGTCTAGTTTGTTGTAGAGGTGTCAACAATAAAAAAAAGTATTGAAAACATATACCCTTCTACCACACATATCTGCCAACATCTACCTGTCAGATTTATGAATATATACACATATTTTAACGCACATGTGTGTTTATAGCTGCAACGTAGAGCATAGTTTATTTTATACGTCGAAAGGGAAAATGCGTTTCCTGCCAAATATATTACGCATACTCATAGTCGATAATACTCGACAGAAACGAAAATAGCATAATGAAAATTAAGTGATTAATTTTGACAGAAAGACAGTTTTTGTAAACAGCTGTATTTATAGCTACGAGGAAGAAGCATAGATAAATTTGTGCCTTAAATATATACCACGCTTTTTCGTGTCAAAAATGCATTACGCGCATGTCAAAAATATTGGACAAAAATTTAAAGCGCATAAAACTTTAAATAAAAAATTTAATACCCGCATATATAGATTCTTTGTGGGAGCAGCCTATCCAGTAAATACTGGTGGTCTGTACTGTGAAGATTCATAACAATTTTAGATTCTGGTCACAGCTTGCAGTTAGCGTTCTCTGAATAAGGGGGGGGGGGGCGGTGGTCCAGGGGTAGAACATCGGCTTCCGACGCAAAATGTCCCGAGTTTGAATCCTGGCTGTTGCGTACCCTACTGGTTGGGTCGGTGTCAGTATAATGTGATCAGCTGAGACAGGAGTCA
>RQTK01000208.1:595860-615860 GCA_003991915.1 Elysia chlorotica | reverse complement strand
CTCCATTAATCGTAGAAAGAAATACCCCTGATTCACCAATAGGGTTGAAACGTTTATCCCGCCTTGTCTAAAGACTCCAGTATTCTTTCAAGGTTGTCGAATGCTTTGTAGAATGGATAGAAAAGGATGCTTTTTATGTGTGCCTGCTAAAAAGCCGATCATTCTTAAGTGCATATGGGAACAACCTTGGTTTAGAACAAGAGTCGTCTAAACCTAGAAAAACTAATCTATAATTAACTTTTTCGTTTTTTGTTTAATTAAACGAACTATTTCTAGTTCCAGAAACAATAGAGGCATAATTTTTTTAACCTTCTTAATTTAACAAAATGTAAATACAACTGGGAAAAAAAGCCAAATTTCGATTTGTACCAGTTTCACGCGGCTTCATATAATTATATTATATCCATTATTAAACAAAAAGTGAAATAGGTTTTTACAAGACCACATCACCCTATTGATAGAACCAAAGGAAAATATTTAGCTAATTTCTTGTAACCAAAATATGTTGATAGCTCATGTTTAGCACTCATAGGCATTTACTTATACGTTGAAATGTCCACATGTAGCTCTCCCACGACAGAAGGTTATCGACCAATTCTGTTGGTATTTCAAAACCATCAAATGGACAATAACATAGATCAGTGTATTTCCCATTTTTAATGCTCCAAGATTGTAGTTATACAATGGGATGGCACTCTAAAAGTCCATCACCGTAAACCATTTAAGATTCATCTGTCCTTTTAGTGCTGATTTCCGAGAAACAACAATCGAACCGGTTTTGGAGTTACCTTAACCGTTGAGTTAACGAAAGAAAGTAAGTTTAGGTACATGAGCATTACGCAATGTCAAATGTACGGTGGTATTAGCTGGCACTTTTCTGGCACCGCGATTGTTCCGTGTGAATTTCTGATGGATTTTTTAGGTTAGTATGAATTAGTCTAATCCGGGATTTCCAAAAGTACTAAAAGTGTGACTAGAATCATATCATTTGGATGAATACTGCATTAGAGTTTCTAAGAAAAAATGTAATATGTTTCGTTGTTTTGCTCTTGTTGATTTTTAGTTGTTTTTTTTTGTGTTGTTTTTTTTGTAACAAGCCTATACAAAATGCTTAAGGTTTCGCCTCCCGTTTTCTAAACAAAAGAAACAGAGTCAGAGGGATAGAGAGACAAAGGGAGAGCAAGACAACAAGAGAGAGAAATAGAGAGAGAGAGAGAGAGAGAGAGAGAGAGAGAGAGAGAGAGAGAGAAAGGGAAAGAGTGGAAGGGCAGACTTATAACTGGAAGGCAGTCGAACGGAGACAAAAATAAATTCAGGGACAAAAGGAGATGTCGAGAACACAGAAGATACAAAGACATAGAGAGGAGAGAGAAAAAAGAGAGAGACAGTGAGAGAGAGAGGGAGAGAGAGAGAAGGGGGGAAAGAAAGATAAATTCCTCGTAGACAGACAGAGATCATGGCTTAAACGGTAAAAGGAAAGGTGACCAAAGAAAAAACAAGAGGATTCGAAATAAAAATCGGATACATGTATCCAGGGTTTATTGTACAAATGATGCCAATTGGAATATACACGAGAGCAAAAGATGTGGATTTATCAGAGCATCTTTATAATGACATGCTATCTCCAGTACCTCTCCCATTTGTCTAATCTTTAGCATCGGTTTGAAATTATCAGAGAAATTTTCAGTTAAAAGACAGACAATATCGTGGCTGTATTGTGATAAATAGAATACCACTGAGGGAGAGATTGTTTCTTTAAAAGATAAACAATATCAGTTCACGATAGAGTAAAATAGTAAAATAAAGAAAAAAACTTTCCGTGAGTGCAGTTTAGATTAGATTGTACTTTATAATCAATCCACACGATCGCTTTAGTGCACTCTTATCAAGATTACTAGCCATGGTAGTTCAGGAAATGACATGGAAATGAAAAAAGTACAATTCATTTCTTTATATTTATTCTGTTGCAGATTTTAGAATCGATGTTGTAAAAAAAAAAATCATGAAATAAAAAAAGCAATAAAATCTTTCACGAAGTGATTAAAATGTAATTAATTAATTAAGGGTTTTTTTCTAACAAAGAAAGAAAAGAATTTGATCAATCGGAAACAAAGTCCTGTTCATATCGTGTTCGCTTCGATCCTTTTCTCAATTTCTTGCATTGTGTTTGCAGTGAACAAGGCCAAAAAGTGGAACAGGTTGATTTAAATCGTCTATTTTCCATCATGATTAACTCACAGGAGAACATAATATTCAAAAATTATGCTATAATTGCATTGCTGTGTTTTGTTTAACTATAATCATGAGTTTATAAGTTTACCTGTCATTACCTATATGACAAATTGGAGCATTATTTCATCTATGGTTTTCAGTTAGTAGCTGCAGTTGAGTTGTAGTTGGGTTGGTTTAACGTCTAACGTCAGCACTATATACGCCTGACAATTCTATGTGCTGCAACACACAAGACAGTACGGGGATACCATGACTGCTGTCTCAGCCGATCACATTCAACTGACATCGACCCAACAAGTAAGGGATGAAATCGCCAGGGCTCGAACCTCGAACCTCTTGCGTCGGAAGCCGACGTTTTACCCCAGGGCTACCGCGCCCCCCTAGCCCTCAGTTAGTAGCATCTCACATCATGACGTTATACACATACAACACGGGCATTCGTAAAGGGGCAGCATGATACTCTTACTTTACCCATGTTGTTATGGATAAGGTATATTCGACTTTAAAGAGCATTGAATTATCGAAACTTAACATTGAGGCCGCCTTGTTTCTCTGTATAATTTGACCGGCTGAGGCAAGTAGTTGTAGTTGAGTTAGTTAAACATCCAACATCAGCACTATATAGGCTATATTGTGGACGGGCCCCAATACTGACGTCTGACAATTTTTTGGCCTGCAACACATAAGACATTGCGGGGATACCATGACTACTGTCTCAGCTGGTCACATTAAACGTACACAGACCCAACAAGTTAGGGATGAAGTTGCCAAGGCTCGAACCACGGACCTTTTGTGCCCGAAGTCGATGTTCTACCTCAGGGCACTAGTATCTCTGTTATGTCTCTATGTGATGCATGTAAAGTTGCCAGACTTTAGTCTTGGGGTCTGTTTTCGATAATGCGCAACTGCTGACGATATGCGTTAAGAAACAAAAAAGACTCAAGGTGTTTGTAACGTTGACTGAGCAAGAATTTGAATTAGAAATAACATGCAATATAGCACTTGTATGAAGGTAGATAGGTAGGTATCATTCTGTGTGTGGAAACGATGGTTGGCGCCTGAGAAATTTGAATAGTATAACATTGATTTTCATTCTTAAACCATTTATTCATAATATCAACCATAGAAGAATTTTGAAACTTATAAACTAGCAAATAACACATGTTTGTCATCTCACCGATTTGAGAAATGTGCCTACATGTGTAAAATGAGTCAGTTTACATTGAATCAATTTCTTTACTAAATTAATAGTGAAATACAACCAGAACGCATGCCTTCTCGTCTTCAGTGATGCTGAAGCCTAATAAAAATTGTTGAATGCTTTTATATAACAACCTACATTAAATTAGTGTGATTGTCATCTTTTAAAGTTATTTTCCTTCTTCAGCACATTCTTAATATTGGTTTGAGATTTCGTACGTCCCCAAAAGGCCATGCGATACCGCCATCACCCACACCCTCCACCAAATTAAAAAAAAATGAACTCAACCAAGTTGAACCAAAAAAAAGACACGAAATCACACGCACCGCTTCCTATACTAGCGCTGACCTGATTGACCTGATAAAAAAAAAGTTGTACTGAAATAGTTGCCTGGAATATTAGATTTTGACCTGCAATCTAACCTCGATCACTAATCTAATAAGACAGCATCGGGGAATAAAACGTGACGAGCCATGTTGATATGCCTTCGATTGGCTACCCTGTAGGGTTAATCTAAACAAAGGAATTGGAAACCTGGGGGCATATATGACAAATAGTTAGTGCGCTTCGACGACTTGATCGAGGGTGAGTGAAGAAGACTGATGGAGAGAGATGATTGGGAGTTTGGTTAAATTGATAGGAATCTCATATGTTTCTATTTTTAAGTCAATTATGTTTTATTTGAATCTCATATGTTTCTATTTTTAAGTCAATTATGTTTTATTTGTTGTAGGGAAATTAAAGCAGATATCTGAAAAAGACAAGGGTTGAGAGAGGGGCAGACAGACAGATAGACAGACAGGCATTGGCAGAAAGAGACAGAGAGTATAGACAGGCAGGAAGATACATTAGAGGACATTCAGACAAAAAATAAAAACCACAGGATATGGAGTTTGCAGAAGCATAAACAGTCCTTCAGACAGGTACAAAGAGCATCCATTTGTATTTTTAAATGTGCTCAAGCTGCACAATAATGGTGGCGTGTCTCCGGAATTATAATTTGATGGAACAGGAATAGGGTAGGTCGCCCCAAATCCGTGCAAATTATAGCCCTCTCAAGGGGTACCCTGTATATGGTCTTACCCAATCACCGATGGTACTGTTCAATATTTACGTTCTCATTTCATGAGTGGGCGTAGGCCTATAAGTCCGATGTAACCTACATCTGAAATTTAAGTTAAGTCTACAACCTGGGGCCTGATTCATGAGGGGTCGTGAACTAGTCCTAAAAACCTGACGTGGTCAATACTCAATTTTATGTAGACTTAGCCGGTATTCATGCAAATGTTTTACGTAAACTAGATACATCTAAAAACAAAGGGTCTGGAAAGGTGGAAACCATTTTGGAATTATATAATTAATAATAATAGTAGTAGTAGTAGTAGTAGTAGTAGTAGTAGTAGTAGTAGTAGTAGTAGTAGTAGTAGTAGTAGTAGTAGTAGAAGTAGTAGTAGTAGTAGTAGTAGTAGTAGTAGTAGTAGTAGTAGTAGTAGTAGTAGTAGTAGTAGTAGTAGTAGTAGTAGTAGTAGTAATAGTAATAGTTGTATTAGTAGCAGTGGTAGCATCATATGGCTACGCCTCCACATTTAGCCTGCCATTCCAACATGTTATTCTGCCGTCAGCAGTTTGTACTATATTATTTTCGCCCTCTAGGTTTTTTAAATGTTTAATGTTGAGATGGTAGGTTATTCTAATCAAGTAGACATAGGTGAATTTTAGAGCAACCCTGTCCTCGTATTGAATCTTGAGGTAAAAAAAAAGGTATAACGTGTAAATAGCTGACAGGGGAATAGAATGAGGTTTATTTAATTTAATTTACAAAATAATGCATCCTCGTTTTAGCTTAAAATATATCAGATATTTAAATTTGAATGAATAACATTAAAGGCAATCTCGTTCTGATGGGACATTATTAGTAATAATTTAATTATGTACAAACCAAAACGCATATTTATATTAATTTATCAATCTCTTCATGATTGTGTTTTTAAAATGATATCTCTCAAAACAGCGTACACTTTACTTTTTAATTAATTAACTTTTAATATACATAATAAACATAATATGTAAGCATTTAGGAGAATTTGAAAAGATTGACGGAAAGCAAGCTTGGCTTATTTCTTTTTTTACAAGAAAAGTTGTCCAATAAAGCGTATTAACTAATACAAATATATGTTACGTAAGTAGTATTCAACGTCTCTATTCCCGTTTTTGTTCCATTTTTGTAGTTGTTTAGAGTGCATACGGATTTAAAAGGAAAATTCAATATCTCAAAGGATAACTACGATTAATATAGAAATTATTTTCTGATACATTTAAATTTATTTTTATTGTGAATGGCGCATTATTTCCCCTGAAAGGGGAAATTCACCGCCTCAAAGAATAATCATTAATTAAAGCGAAGACCCCCTCCCCCTCCCCCGATCCCATCTATCATTTAAAAGAACTTTCTCCTTTAGACAAGGCACGCTGGGGATTCACCGACGGTTCTTTTTTATGCCAGTCCAATTGGCTAACCACTGCGCTTCCAAATTAAAGCGCCTCTTCCCTTTCCTCCCGTCAAAAACTTGCCCTTTGCACAACATCAATAGAGATTTTAAAACTTTAAAACTCCAACACATTTATACTTTTAAAGTTACAAAACAGCCTACTGCTCTCCAATTATATCTAGGCGTTGATATTAAAAGACAACAACAACAACAACAACAACAACAACAACACGTCAAAAATATCACGACATCTTAGCAGTGAGAATTCAGACCCCCTGCCTGGGTAGCAGCTTATTAAACCCATTAACCAGACGTTAGTCCCCTGGAAATCAGATTTTACAGCGGGTAGTTCCAAACCAGCACAATACAAGCTTCAATTCGCCTCCAAGCAATCCAATGCTTGAGATGTGCTAAACCGAGACCCAAGATGTCTCCAGATTGTTCTCTCTATATTTTTTTCTATGTCTGTCTTTTTCATTTCTGTCGTTCTCTTTTTCTTCTCTCTCTCTATCTCTCTCTCTCTCTTTCTGTAATTGTCTCTCTTTATCTCTTTCTTTTCTCTCTTTCTCTATCCATAGCTCTTTTTCTCTATACATTTCTTTCTCTCACTCACTCTCGATCTCTATTATTGTGTTTCTTTCTCCTTTTCCCTCTTTTCCCATTCTATTTGTTCCTCTAACTCTCTCTTTCTTTCCCCCTCTCTCTTTCTCTCTCATCACTTTCTTTCGCACTCTTACTATATTTCTCTACCCCCTTCTCCCCCCCCCTATCCCCTTTCTTCCTCTACTCTCTCTCTCTATCTATCTCTCTCTATCTCTCTCTTACTCTCTTTCTTTTTGACTCTCTCTCCCGGGTCCCCTTTTCCCTTTCCCTCCTTCTCCGCATCTCCCTCTCTCTCTCTCGCTCTCTCTCTTTCTCTCTCTCTCTCTCTCTCTCTCTCTCTCTCTCTCTCTCTCTCTCTCTCTCTCTCTCTCTATCTCTCTAAAGTAATATTAAACAGAAATGACAGATCGAGATTATGAGTTGCTCCTAGCATCTAAACACCACTGACGCCGACTCCTGCCAACCAGAAGAATTTCCGAACCAAAGGAATTACCTCTCGAAATTGCGGTTACTATTTCTGTATGACCATTTTGACTTCGACTTAATCTAACACAACTTCGGAAAAGGGGTCAGGAGTATCTTTTAGATCTACAACGGAAAGCCCAGGGTGTTAATTTTCTGTTCTTAATTTTTTTTTTTTTTTTTGTTCTAAGTAGAAGCGTCACGAATAGCTTTTTTTTGTTAGATCTACCAACGGAAAGTCCAATGTGTTATTTTGGTTTTAGGTCATACGTTTAATGTAGGCTTGTTCAAGGTATTAACTTTCTTTTATTTTTCGTAATAAATTTCATTTAGGCTTGTCCTAGGCTTAGTTCAGTTTGGTACGTGATTTTCGTCTTCTAAAGAAAATGAAGGATTTGACGTTATGAAACAAATCTTGACATAGGAAGTGTACTAAGTGAACGGGAATTTTTAGCTAGTCCAAAAGACGTCAAAAGTACTTTTTTTTCTGCTTTAAGCTATTTTATTATTCAAGAAAAGGCCTTGTCGTGTCTCAACGGACATAAAGTAAATTTTTTTATAGTGTCTTTGAAATTTAAAAAATTGAAATACCCGTGTGTGCTAAGAAAATACCAACAACCGTTGAACCTTTGCCTTTAGGTCCTACCATTAATAAAGGCTTTATTTATTTTAAAAGATTATTCCTTAAAGTCTTTTGCTTCTTGAGTAAAGCCATTATTTGAAGAAAAAAAAAACCGTTGAAAAACAGTCTATTTTTTTTTCAACTCAGTCACAAAAAGTTATAAAATCTGAAAAGGTGTAAAATATAAATGCAGCTTATTACGAAATCAAAATACTAATGCATGGTAATAGTATCTAGCTTTTGAAATCCAAGACAGTATTAATCTTATAAATCTTTTATTACATATTTTGTCGAGCAAGTTATTTTTTTGGTTTAACTGATTTAATTTAAGTTATTGTTTTTGCTTTGTTGTTGTTGTTGGTGGTGGTGGTGGTGGTGGTTGTGTTTTAATTGCTGTTCTTCTTTTTTGCTCGTCTTTATCTTGTTGTTTTTCGTTTTCTTTTGTTTTTTGGGTGGTTTCTTTAGAAATCATTAGCCTTTTCAGAGTTTAAGCTTTTAAAAAGATAAGCAAATAGTTTTGGAAAGGTAAAACTTACTTATTTTCTCATAATTATTGCCATAGCTGCCATTAATCTTGAAGCCAAAAATTAATTTTAATAAAAGTTTTAAACACCTTTTGCACACCATATATGAAAGCATCACAGACGCTCCATGTTTTTTTTTTCCTTTTCCTCTTTAATTTCTTTTTGTTTATTGGTATATTATTATGCTGACCCAACGTCAAACTTGCCACTACATAAAAATCTTATGTTCGTCATACGCATCTCTATTCTTGCATACCTACTGGTATATATAACTAAACGCCGAGACATAATCACAGGACAGCATGAACAGTACCAGCTATTGCGATTCACATATTGATAACGCATTACGTAATCACGCCCATCCTAGGTTCCCCTAGAGGGTCCTATACGGCGACGGGCCCCCAGACTGACGTCTGACAATTTTACGTGCTGCCACACACGAGACACTGCGGGGATACGATGATTCCTGTCTCAGCCGATCAGATTATACTGACAAATTATACGGACCCAACCAGTTACGGGGGACGAACATCGGACTAATAAATCTGCAGATCGTGGGGTTAGATCCGCACACCTCCAGATCTGGAGACGAGCGCTCTAGCACTTGAGCCAGTTCGGTGTCTTCATTGCTAATAGGCTATGTAAGTCTAGAATAGGGCCGTGATTGGACGCCGTTTTTACTATACGCCCCGTTAGTACAAGGCCTCTATTTTTTGGTGAGGCCACATCCTAATGTAGAACATGTATTATATAATGAAATACAATAAAACAAGCTACTGTTCATAACACCTTATAAATTTGTGATGTGGGGATTTTATTGCGGCCTATAGCATGAGTTCTGACCAGTTCAACCCAGGTGTTCTTACCTTCAATGGAGACATACCTATTACGTTAGAGCATGGGATTAGCTTCTGTCATCCTTACCACAATATTATATTATAAAAGATATAGGTCATGCAATAGAATGAAAGCCACAGTTGTTATATTAATTATTTATGTAAAAACACTAAAAATAGATGCTTTCTCCAATGCAACTTTTGAATGTTTTTACGTCTCGTAGGGCTTTTGAAGAATTCTCTCCAACCATCTCTCCGACTCTTTTTTCTCTCTTTCTCTCTCTCTTAATCTATGCTTCTATCTATATCATTCTTTCCTATGTATATAATGATATTGCCCATTTTTTTGTCTTTATCACTTTTTATAACTCTGTCCAAGTATTTCTCTCTTTTCTTTCTCTCTCTCTCTCTCCTCTCTCTCTCTCTTTTTTCTCTCTCCAATTCTTTTTCTTCGATATTCGTCTCAAAGATTTAGCAAATAAGCATGATACAATGTCGACTTAGCGGTTACAAGTCGATTTATACACCTTTTTCTATAAAGCGAGGGAGATTTCGCTCTCTCTCTCTCTCTCTCTCTCTCTCTCTCTCTCACATCACGAACAATATTAATATAGGTTAACCCTTTCAAGGCACCGTTATTCATGATTGATGTATATTGACACCCAACTATTCAGCGCCATAACTATAAGGTGTTGGTTAACACGCACGTTCAGTACACCGCTGTCTATGAGGATATTCTTTGCTGTATGCCTTTGTATTAAATATAAACCTCTATCTATCCAATTCAGACATACCAAATTCCCTTTGTCTACGTTTTCTCAGCAAATATGACATCTCACGTGTATACAGAAAAAAAACATAATGTCACTGACAAATAACGAGACATGAAAATCGAAAAGCTTTTTTGACAATGCTTGACACCCGAGCAAAATAATATTTTTTTCAAAAACAATTTTGTGTCTCGCTTATTTTCTCTGAATAAGTATTAATAAATTGCCTGTATTTTCCACTTTTTCATGTTGTTCCTGTTTCAGGTATCTTCTTTTCCGTTGTTTTCTTTCTTTGTTTCAAGATTGATTGTTTTTTGCCTTCGTGTGTGTGTCACAAAGGTGAGTATTTTGTTTATTATTTTCTTTTTTTTTAAGAGTGGAGGCTAAAATGTTTCCCTTTTTTTAATTATTATTTGTTACTGTTATTGTTTAGCTTTTTATGTTGTTGTTTGTTTTTTGGTGAATTTAAAATAGTACTTTTACTAAATGTTGTCCATTCAATGTGTGGGAATATTTTCAGCAAGGTCTTTTTTTTATTAGATATCTATATTTATATCTATACAATGTGTACATATTTAAATATTATCTATTTATCTATCTATCTATCTATCTATCTATCTATCTATCTATCTATCTATCTATCTATCTATCTATCTATTCTATCTATCTATCTATCTATCTATCTATCTATCTATCTATCTATCTATCTATCTATCTATCCATCTATCTATCTATCTATCTATCTATCTATCTATCTATCTATCTATCTATCTATCTATCTATCTATCTATACCTAATCTCTACAATTCAGTGGACAAAAAGACATTAAACAAAATTGTTTAATGCGAAATACCTGAATTAAAATCAACTTACAGCGAATATGGGGCTATCATTTTTATGGGAAAGAAGTACGAACTGTTTAATGACACATATTACTATAATCCTGTGAGTGCATTATTTTTCTGAGTTTTTTTTTTTAAATATAAATACTCATTTATAGACAACGCTTTAATTTTTATGTTTATTTACTCTTTAAAATATCTTTAAGGCATCTATTTGGACATAGAGAGAAATTGAGGCAGATATACAGAGAGACACAGACGGAAATACAAACAAACGGACAGACAGACACACAGAAATAGACAGTGTAAGATAAATCATAGACAGACAAGTAGAGAACGAGGGACCGAGACAAAAAGAGTGAAAAATGTTTGATAAGAGAGACAGAATGACAGAGACAGAAAGATAAATTACGTTAGTGGGAGAGGAAAATCACAACCTAACCTGGTCATTTTCCTTTTAACACATCTAGACCCCAGAGTAGTTCTGAATAACCTAGTTGAATAATGACGCTATTTATTCTCTTTTAGTATTTTACAGACGTATTATAATCGACGCGTTACGTTTTTTCCACCCAGTAAATTACCTTCTAGGCGAGGCCATTTTTTTTAATTCAGAAATAGTAAAAAATATAATCTCTGTAAAACTGACGACCAAGAGTGATTTATAATTGCCCTAGTAAAAAAAAACGTTTATGCGATGGGAGAACAAACAGATTTTGAAAGCTTGGTAATTGAAATGATTCTGAAGGGCTATTTAGTTGGGAAGAAATTTTAACCTGTCAACCAGGTTAGATCGTAATAGTATTATATTTTGTTGTCTTTTGTGTCAATTCCTGTGGGTTTTTTTGCGTTGTTTAACTGTTTGAGAAATAAACGTTAACACCGATTCGTCATGACTTTTGTAATTTTTTTCAAAAAACCAGTTTCCCTCTTAAAGAATTAACTTCGTAAAGTTAACAATAGAATATTAAGTATAAAAATTAACATGGTTGCGGTTAAGCCAAGAAAAGACAAATTTCGATCTAAAATGTTTTATATAAAATTTCTAAAATGGTGATGTTTTTTTAATTAATTGGTAAAATTATCGCACCATCACAAAGTAAACAATATTTTTTTTCTGGTCTTAATAATTTTTGTCCATTTATCAGTATTAAAAATTTCCTTAAGCAAGACTTGATCGAAACTGGCATATTTCGTTGAAAAAAGTAATATGCAAGACGTTGTAAATAACGATAATTCAATTAGCTTACCGAGAAAAAAGCCACATAGTTTATTGCCGATTTTGTTTCAGAGAAAGTATTCAACAACCACCACCACAACAACAACAACAACAACAACAACAACAACAACAACAACAACAACAACAACAACAACAACAACAACAACAACAACAACAACAACAACAACAAGAACAACAACCACAAATTCGAAACGGAGACCTCCTTTCATGCAGACCAAGTCATTGAAGTGGGAAAAGTTGACATAAGGGTCAAACTGAGCTATGATATCTAACCAATTTTCAACCTTAGGCCAGTTTATTAATGTGTGAGTTGATGGGACGATCCAGAACCGATTTCTCCGGGTATGATTTTAACGTAACTTATATCTGTATTTAAAATAAATCATTATAACTAATAAAAAGTGCACCTAACATAAAATGACCAAGTTTGCAACACTACCTTCTCGCAGAATCGTTTTTATTCATGTTGCATATATCAATTTAACCCTAGAATATACCGGTTTACATACTTAATTTTCGATTATTTGGTTATTGCTCAGACCTCGGTTAAATAACACTTAAAGTCTCCTTGTCTTATATTATTTTTCTCTTAAAGACAAATTGACATAAATGTCGATAAAGAAAAGTAAGACATGGTGATTGAGAGCATTGTTATACAAATGTTTCGTAGTGGGGTGTAGCGTGACTTTTATCTAAAATACGCTGATCATTTTTGTTTACTTTTTGAAATCCAAAGATGTATTTACATACGTACTGTTTTATTAATTGCAATTAAATAAAGAGTGTACCTAATACAAAAACGCCCAGTTTGCAAAGTTAAATAAATTCTCCCTGATCAGTTTAATTATATTGCATCTATCACTTTATCCCTAGAATATACTGGTTTATATAATTCGAAATTTAGTCATTGCTTGCGGAGGCAGTGGTTAAATCACACTTGAAGACTCCTTGCCTTTTCTTTTTTTTTCTCTTAAAGACAAATAAACAAGCATTCCAATTAATTTAGGGGAACCAGTAAACAAGACTAAGACAGGGTGACTGAAAGCATTGTTACACAACATAAAGTCATGTTGTTCTGGAACCACATTATTAGATTTCTTGGGTGGAAACAAACCAAAACAATACTCTCCAACGAAAATTGCGTCGGCTGCTCAGCTCTTTTTCAGGCTGTGAAAGTACAACATGTAGTGGGGCACTGTCTCGCCACTAGGGAATTGTGAACGTGAGTTTCGCGTGACATGGCGAGCCTTATATACTGTTTGTACTTGCTTTGCTTATTGTCTCTCTTTCTTTTTCTATATCTTATCAGTCTCATAGTCAGTCTTCATTATCTATCTGTTTATCTACTTATTTCTCTATCTGTCGGGGTGGCTGTTTTTTATGTTTGTTTGTTTTGTTGTTGTTGTTGTTGTTGTTGTTGTTGTTGTTTGTTGTTGTTGTTGTTTGTTTGTTTTTTTTGCTCTAATCGTCGTTCTATCTACATCTCTCTTTTTTCTCTCTATCTTTTATCATATCTTTGTTTTCCATTTTTATTTTATTATGCTCTATTTATATACCTATATATCTATGTTTCTATCAATCAACAATCTATCTACCAATCTATCTATCGATTTATCTATCTATCTATCTATCTATCTATCTATCTATCTATCTATCTATCTATCTATCTATCTATCTATCTATCTATCTATCTATCTACTATCTATCTATCTCAATCTATCTAGATTATTTCTACTTGAGATTTAAGGTGTGAATCGTTTAACGACGTAACCACATTTATTTTGTGCCCTCATAGGAAGATTCAAAAATTTTGAAACTTGAAATAATTAGATAATTAAGATAAAATCAAAACCTCAAGATATGCGAGACAGTACTCTGCAAAAAAAAACTGTTTCAAAGCAGTCTTCGATTTTTCAAGTTCTTCAACTCGAGATTATTAAGATTGTCTTTCTATTGAACCTTTACAGGAAAATGATAAAGTTTTTTTTTACCCCAAAAGGGCATTGAAACTACGGAATTTAGCAGAGCTGTCTGTTGTAGGGATTGTCAACTTATCTCAAAGCCGCTGAAACAGCCATTTTTGTTTCTTTCAGAACAATCAAATCGATAAATACAACGAGCGCCCCAGCAGTTACTGTAGGCCTATGCCCTTACCCTTGTTGCTTAAAGCTCTTGTTCTCGAAAATATTCCTGGTATTGTTACTAAGATTTTCAAAATCAATAAAGGTGCATACAGATCATACCCAAAGATCGATAATAATTTTTGCAATGTGGCCAAAGATTATCAAAATCAATAAAGGTGCATACAGATCATCTCCGTGGATCGATATTACTTTTTTACAATGTGGAACAATAATTACTCTCGTCATGCCTCAGTCGTTTCTTGTACGTTAGAGAGTTATCATTCATCTTTTGGTCTCGCCTCTTTTTTCCAAGTCTGAAAAAAATACAGTGCTGTTGTTCGAAGTTTCGCATCAGGCATTCTGAGATGTTAAACAACCATTATGTCTCCTTTTCAATGCTGAGGGTTATAATTTATATTAATCAAGGAATGCCATGAGCAAATAAAGAGCACTTCAAGCAGACGGAGATGTAGAAAAGAAAGGAGATGAAACGTTGTTTAAAAAAAAGAATTACAAATGGGAAGGACATTGCTGTAATTCATCATTCGACACCGGGTGTGTTTTGTTATTTAACAAATATTATGCCTCATTTTCAATACTTGGGGTTAAAATTTATATACTCAAGAAATGCACTGGGCAATAAAGAAACGTGAAGAGAGTATAAAGAAAAGAAAAGAAGATGCATCTTTGTTAGAAAAAAAAAGAGAGAGAATACATGGTTAATGGGAAGAAAAGGGCACACCGATGTCGATAATGTTGGCCAGTCTTTGTACTAGTTGGTACAGAAAATTGATCACTTTCGCCAAATGACTTTGTCGGCTACCACGACCGACTAACGAGGCAAATGATGTAGGTTAAAAAAGAGGCGCAGCACAGTTTTACGACCCCCAAGAGAATGGCAGTCCGAACAGAGGGGTCAGCTGGTTAAGAACAGAACTAACAATCGAGAAAATTCTGCTTCGCCTTCAAATTAAGCGAGTATTAAGTTTGCTTTTGTCAATGAATATTTTTATCCTAAATGTAAAGTTAACCAGGCTTTTAAAAATAAGCTCAAATCTTTACAGTAAATAGTTTAAGTTGTTGACTTGGTTGCTTAATGTCCAAGATCACACTATATAAACTATAACTATCGTGTACGGGTCCTGCGACTAACGTCTGGCAATTTTGCGTGCTACCTCAGGGAAACTATGCAGGGATACCAGGACTTTTGTATTAGTCTGTCATATTATACTGACACCTACACAACCAGTAGTGGAACACAAATCGGACGAACAAATTTTGACCAATTTAAAAGTTTATATTGAGTTATTAAAACGCAACCCACAAAATAAGGTTCAGCATTGTAAAAATGGATCGAATACAGAAGGGTACTTTTTAAGTATTACTTTCAGGTTACAAACCACTAATTGAAATGCAGTGATGCCTCGACAGCTTGCAGTGAATATTCCATAGCATCTTTCTCACTCTAAGTGTTACAAAATAGTACACCCCTGAAGCACAATTTCTAAAAGACTTAAGTATAATATTTATTCAAGTGATACAAATTTCATCAAGTTCTACCTTCATTTTTTGCGCTGTCTTTGTCGATCGGTTTATAAGCTGCTACGATCTCTTCCTACCCACATCGACTTTATCGTATCGATTACCACCAGGTAAAAAAAATCGGTGATTAGTCTCCGAGTCCTATTAATGCTGGTTGTTTTAATAGGCTTACGATATAAGGATCGCGGGGGTTTTTTATGTTGTTTTTTAATGATCTAGATTTTTATGTAGCTACAAGAGGAATCTTTTTATTATCATATTTATGTCCACAACTACTTAACTGGTGCCATGTTTTCTTAATGTTGGTAAAAAGATGAACCCCGAATGGAATCTATGATAGAGCGAGAAAGGGAAAAAAACAATCTATCAAAGAAATTCTAGCGAAAGAAAAAATGTGTACATCTATGTTAAAAGAGGTCTAATAGAATAAAGAGAAAGAGTTGCAGTTCTGTGTAAGGTCACCAAATCTCGGTTTCACAGCTTTTCTGACGGTGATAAATACCCTTGCACTTTTACAGAATTCTTTGGTGTCCAAAGTAAAATAAGCTATTCATTCGCTTTTAAGATGAAAAACCACTCCGCATAGGTGCTCTGGTTTCAAAATCCAATTATCCCTATCTGAACTGGAAAAACCCAGTATCTAAAGTCAACTATACGATTTTTTTACAAAGAAAATTAATCTTTTCTTAATGTTTACTCACATGAAGAAAGAAAATAAAGTAAATGCTGGAGAGAATATAGCATTATTCTATCCACTACAAACGAAGAGGAAATAGCCGAACCTAAATAGCTTTAACCCCGTTTTTGTTTAGTTCTCATACGGCAAAATCCATTACCTAAAACCACAGGATAAGTCTCTTGTCAGCTGGTATTTTCACTCGAGCAATCATAATTCAAGAACGACACTAATGAATAAAAATTTCTTATCATAAAAAGTATAATATACATATGTATGTTAGTAAAAACCAGAGAGTGAAAAAGTGAGATGTTCTAGGGGAGGATTTTGTGTATGACTTATATGTATGAGACAGAGTGGGAGAGGGAGAGAGAGAGAGAGAGAGAGAGAGAGAGAGAGAGTGGGGGAAGGAGAGAGTGTGTGTGGGGGGGAGGGGGTGTATGAAAAGTATTTAAAGATAGAGAGAGAGAGAGAGAGAGAGAGAGAGAGAGAGAGAGAAAGAGAGAAAATCCTACATGATTTTTGCTCTTCTCCGTACATGTGAGGCGAACGTTGGTCTTCAGATCGGGAGGTCCGCGGTTGAAATCCCACAATCGTTAAAACATGTATTTGTCCGTTTTCGTCCCCCTAGTAAATAACGTGACATGACAGCCCAGGTCTCCTCATCCTGTATCGTGTGTGACTGCACATAATAATTATCAGACGTCAGCCTTGGGATACGTCCACAATATAGCCTATATAATGATGAACAGTAAGAAACCACTCAACTCCGTACATGTATCTGATTCTTCCAGAAAACTAGGATAAGTAAAACAAGTACACAACTAAGATAAGATAAGATAAGATAAGCCTTTATTATCACATGGGGACATTTTTCTTGGTCGTACAATAATACATTTGATTCAATATCACAACACCAGTTGTACATGTGTGAGATAAAAATGATGATACTAATGATAAATAAATAAAAATAAGCGTTTAACATTCACATGTAGTAAGGCTTATATATTTTGATCAGAAACGGGTTTTAATAAAAATGTTATTGATGCACTTTGCAGGTTTTGTAAATATAAAACTAGATCTATATTACACTTTCTATTACTTTTTGATGTTTTGTACATCCTGCAATCTTAGATGGCCATTCAAATATAATTATTGTTACAACTGTTTTGTGAGCTTTTGATCCCCTCACCTGTATAACACAGTCATGTTTTCCCCTCCCCTTAAAAGTATTCTTACAGCAGCCACTGGCCCCCTTACTGGGGAGAAAGATTATAATTTATTTAAACAGCTCCTAATTATATATTATCTCGCTCGTGTACATTTTATTAGTTAAGTGGAAGAAAACAATACATGCATTTTATAACCAGTATGAGAAGGTTTTCTTCAAATAATTTGGATGCTCGTGCAATCCGAAGTTCGTATAATACCTCCATGATAAAAGACTGGCATTCTCGTGACGATGGGTTGCTTCTTTTTTTCAGCTTTCTTCATTCTAGGAGTTTTAAAGAAAACGAAATCAAACGGACTTTCCACCGGACAAGTACTGCTTTCAAATGAAGCACTTCGATGTAGGTCTAGATCTAGAGACTAGGTATACGCTTATAACTCTTTTTTTATTTTTTCTTTAATCTCAAACCACCTCTACTTGCCAGAATTTTTTCCAACTTCAACGCCTGAAGAGCTTACCGTTGAGTATCGAGGTCAACCTTAAGACCAGAGCCAGACTGACGCTGGTTTCTGGGGTGGGGCTGTGGCTTCCGTATAAAACCCTCTTGTATTTTTGTTAGCCTCCGTCTGGCTGCGCAAATAAATACAAGAGGGTTTCATAAAGAACCCCCAGTCTAGCCACAGCCCCACCCCAGCCACCAGCGGCAGTCTGGTTCTGACCTAACTAGATTACCGGTTAGAAGTACAGACAGAATTACTGCCCCTGTCTCTGTTCATTTGGTGTTTATAGCAAGGAGAAATCTAACCGGCTCTGGAATATTTATCTCCCTTGTCTGAACCGCTCTGGGCGCGGCGAGAGGTCGGTCCTAGTATTGGGGAAGGGGAGTAACTCCTGCCACCTGGCAGTAAATATTAAGGTACTGGGGGCAAGCTGGATATAGTACAACATAATATTCTTTTTTCTTAGTAAAAGCTCTGTGTCCTGATTTGTAGATTTTCCAAGAATAACAGGCTGGATCACTGAAATAAACAGACTTTTTATTGTTTACAATCAAAGTGAGGTATACCATTAAAAGATTAGGTACGTTTAGGACCATTTACATTCTTAAATAAGTCCTGTAGACGTTTAGACAGAAGCAAAAGTAATCACTGGGAGTTATCCTGTCCTGATTGTGATACTAGTTTGAAATAAATAGATCACTATTACCCTTGTTATGCAAAAATGTGTTCACTTTAGTCAATTCGGCGGCTGGGGAAAACATCGGCTTCCGACGCAAAAGTGCAGTGGTTCGAGCCCTGGCAGTTTCGCTCCATACTGGTTGGATTGGTATCAGTTTAATGTGACCGACTGAAACAGGAGGCATGGTATCCCCCCCTTGTCTCGTGTGTGCCAGCATATGAAATTGCAGACGTCAGTCTTGGGATCCGTCCACAGTATAGTCTATATCGTGTTGATGTTGGGCGTTAAACCAACTCAACTCACGCTGCAGAGTAATGTTCAGGTCTTTAAACCACTTGACTCCTGGTGAATCCACAGTTCGTGATCCAAAATCTTCAAGAACATTTTAAAAACCGAAAACTAATGAATCCAGTTTCTTTATGTCAATTCGTACCGCCATTTAAACCTATCGAAATCGGGTTATTGAAAGAAACTGTAATGTATAGATAGATATGCTGGGTCAACATTTCTAAAAAATTATACTGCTTTTTATACTTCTTTAAGTGCAGTCTTAAGAATTGAATTATTTAAACGAACTTAGACTTAATAATTATGTGCATTGGTGTCTCGCTGGATTATTAGAAGCCCTACTTTTTAGTATTCTTTTTAGGACAGCGGGTCTAATACCTAAAAATTAGATAAAAGTCAAATTATTTCTTATTTTTAGTTCAGTCTCTCCCACATCAAAGCACAATAATTCACTAGATAATGCTAAGTTATACTAATTTCGACATTGCTTAAACGTAGTTATGCAGTTATAGCTATATTTGTGTAACTTAATTAATAAAGATTCAACGAAAAGACGCATTAAACAAACTTCTAGGCCAATATAGCCGTTACTGTGCTGACGTGCCGTAAAAACAAACACCTCTAAGCATCCTTTGTAATGGGCTTATGAATTATCTAATTATGGCGCCTTTTTTTCTATGCTCGCGCTTAAACGTTTAATAAACTACTTAGGAGGGGGAAAATCCGAAAAATTTTGCTTCATAAACAGCTGATCTCTTTTAATGCACGATAAAAGGTTTCACATCTTAATTAAGCCTCATTGTCTCAAATATTAAAATAATATGGACAAGAGGCGGTGTTCGTTTATCCATTTAAGCAAGTCTTTAGCGCAAGATTAGAAATTATTTCCACAGTTTCTTATTCTGGTTTTTCTTTTACCTGCAGAAAAGCTTAGTTTCATCCAAGTCTATTTTTGCGTTCTTTTTTACACAAAAAAGCAGCATTAATTTGTTTGATGTTGTATATATATATATATCTTTTTAATGGGTATAATGTTTTATATACAAAATCGCATACAAGTAATACATTCTTTTCTTTTTTTTTTAAAGGAAGAGAACATGTTAATAAGAAATTATGGAGCAAAAGGAAAAAATCAAACGTGGGGAAAAAAAGAGTAAGTATGTGTCATATGATTCTGTGGAACAGAGGCGGGAGAGGGTG
>RQTK01000208.1:567350-588916 GCA_003991915.1 Elysia chlorotica | reverse complement strand
CCTATATTCCCGTCGTCCCAGACATAACACATAATTATAGACTATCAACCACTGTTATTTTCTCTGCCACTCTCTATATCTCAGGCACTCTTATCGTCATACCCTCCTCCTTCTCCCCCCCCCCCCTCTCCCTCTCTCTCTCTCTCTCTCTCTCTCTCTCTCTCTCCCTCCCTCTCTCGCCCCCAACCCCTTTTCGCTGCCTCTTCTCCTTTCCCGTCTTAAAGTGGAACAGAGTTGAAGCTTTTGTTTTTTCGGCTGATTAGTGCCGAGTTTTTCCGGACGAATGAGTCAACCCGAAAAGAATTTTTTACCAAAAACGGCGCCGGATGGATTTTGTTCTCATTAAAAACTCGTTGCCAAGGAGTCAGATCTAACCCTGCCCTGGAGTGCTAGGTGTCTGTAAGCCCCTCTGGGACAAGTCCAGCATAAAAAACCCAGAAAAAAAATAGAATGTTTATTCTCTTTAAAACTGGGGGATGATCTCAATGATTTCACAGTCTGTTGCGATTTTCGTATGGAAGTTTAATCTTAACACTAAATCGGAAAGGTGAGAAAAAAGAATGACGATTTTACGACAGAATAGTTTTATGGGGTCGTTGGAAAGCGTGTTCCGGACACGAATTGTTTTGTTGTCGTTGTTTTTTTAAATGTTTTCTGTTGTTTTGTTTTTTTTTTTGTCTTAAGATAGCAGCTAAAATATACATGTTTGAATATAAACAGTTAGATTTAATGATATGAATATACACGAGATTTTTTAAGGAAATTCTCGTAAATTAAAAAAAGAGGTCACCATAAGATCATACTATTACTTTGTGTAGCCCCAAAAAACCTATAATAGCAGCCAAAATGCGGGATTAACCGACATCGAAATCTAAAGACTTTAAGCTTAGCAATTTTAAGCCTAAAACAGATACACTGGAAGGAAGGAAAAAATTATATAAATGTTTATTGCCAAAAAGAAGTTTATAAAACCCGCGCCTATCTGAGGATAACCAATAAGTATTTGCTTAGCAAAGATTAGATCAGAACCCCCAATGGCTTAGCCACTTTATTGAGGCGAATTCCTAATGCAAAATTTGAGGAAAAAATTAATTAGGAGAGAATAAAATAATCCACAATTTTTTTTATTTACTATTAAACATACGGAATATCTTTGATTACTTAGTTATCCAAAGATCAACAACCTGAACGTCTTATTAAAAAATATTATCAAATCGTTTTTAGGTGAATTACAAAATTAGAATGAACTTTATGTTTCGTCATTTTTTTTTCCTGACCCTCCAATATAGAATTGATTATTATATCAGCATAGTCCATAGGGCGCTCAACAATTGGAGCCTGAAATTATAATTGAAAAATGTAATACCCGTCGCGACTCTAGAGTTTCCAGCTACGTTTTGCGTTTTGTTTGCGTTTGACAGCAGGAAAAGTTTCTCGTGAAAGCAGTGTGTGAATATCTATTTTCTTTTGTTCAATGATGGTGTCTACGTGAGTACTTTTTTGCTGGTTTATATGTTGTTGGGTTTCGTCTTTTCTTGTTGTTGTTTTTGGAAAAGAGTGCTTTTATCACAGCACTGTCTCGTAAAATTGTCAGAAGTTAGTATTGGGATCCGTCCATTATATAGCCTTACTTCTGACACGTGACAAGAATATCATTCACTCACTTACATGTAAATGCCACGAATTCATAATTGTGATATTCAAACGCCAGTTTGTATCTGTTATATATTTGCGAACTTGGTAAATTATTATTGGCTTCTCTACCATTACTGATCAAGGTATAAACTTGCAATTTAGATACATTGGTACATTGGATTAGGATGACGCATAAAGCATTAATTAGTTTTAGAAATGTCATACATTTTTAATTGATTCGCCGGTTAAACAGCCATTTGCAATTTTTTATATCAGTTTTTGATCGACTAGACTGCCATATCTAGATCTATCAAGAAGTATTAATTAGATTTTAGAAATTTCATAAATATAAAATTTTCAGCTATGCCAATATAGATCTACTTAAAAAGATTTAGATCTTCTCTATATTATAATTATCATCTCCTATGCCTAGCCTAGACTGCCACTTAGGGATAGAACAAATTTAGCCCTACATTTTAAACGTGTGACACATTTGGCTTCCTTAGTGTGGGTATACTATTAAGTTTAATTCCCTATTACTTTTATAATATTTATATTCCAAATGTTAATACTATACCATAATATTGCAATTTAAATATTCTTATGTTTGGTGGAAAGTAAATGATTTTTAATGTACATATTATTTGCTATTGCAATGATGGTATCAAATATACACACTTTATAAAGCGTATTACGTACAACATTTTATGTACACACTTTTTAACGTTAAGACAGGCTTACATAGCAGTTAAGTCTGACTCAGAGTTCGATAAATAATTGAAATAGATTGTTTTTTAAATGTTGAACTTAGTTGTGTCGATGGTTAGGTCTGAGTGCGTTTGAAATCAGGAACCAATCTAATCCATATATAGTCCCAAAATCCGAGCGAAGCCGCGCATCAAAGCTAGTTATGTTTAAAGTGCATAAGTAATACTACTTATAGTTTGGATTGGTTGTAATCGAGGTAGTAATACTACTTGTAGTTTGGATTGGTTGTAATCGAAAAAATAACACCGAAATAAACATCGTGAACCAAAGTGAGCTATATCATTGAGATATTAGGTAAAGTTACGACAGTCTACATTCTAAGTCTAGTAGGCTTGTATATCGAACGAAAAATACTCACTGTTCTAAATGTGATACTAATTTTATAACTAAATAAATCACTATTACCCTGACATTATGCAACAATGTTTTTACTTCAGTCTATTCGGTGACTTTGCCTGTCATTTTAAGTAGCCTCGGTTGCAATTGTGACTGACGCCAGACTGTTTTTGTCCTTCTTACATCAGGCGCTTAGAGCTTGACACTTAGCTATGTCTGGAACATGACAATTATAGTCGGATGATTGTGCGCAAGGTTTTAGCAGGGTGAGTGGGAAGAACAAGGGAGGGGGAAATCAATGCAATGCTTTACGAAGTAAATAGATTGCGTGGTGTAATGTTTTGCAGGCTGGGAGAGGTAGGGGTAGGGGTACGGTATTGTTGCTGGGGATTTAAAAAGACAGTATGAGCCTGATGCGGTCTGGGGAAAAGAAAGGATGAGAAGAATGCAATACTGCAAAACGTTATAATTTACGTGGTTTTGAAAAAATAGGGGGTGGTGATGGGGTTATGGATGCAGCATTTTAAAGATAAAATAGGCACATGATGTTGGGTAAGGGGAAGTGAAGGTTTATGCAATATTTTTCAAAGTAATTGCCTGCGTGGAAAAAGGGGGAGTGGTGGGAGAACGAAAAGGGGACGGAGAAGGCATTATTTTTACAAGAAAATAATGAGCGTGTTGTAGGGCAAGTAGGGAGATAAGATAAGATAAGATAAGATGAATGCTTTAAAATAGCGGGAGGTGGGGAGGAACTCTAATAGGAAAGGAGAATGCAATGCTTTACAAATAGCGGGAGGTGTACTGTTAGCACATAACATGTACATAACAAACCAATAATAACCATATTATGGTTATTATTGGTTTGTTGTGAGCCAAGCTGCGTCTCCAAAAAACTGCTTTGGTGGTCTGAAGTGCTAAAATAAGCTTGTCGAGCTAGTCAGCTCGCTAGAGCAGACATGCAAGAAAATGGCAAAACATGGGAGCAATCAGAGGAATTCGGAAAGGATGCTGCGCTTTAGGCTTTAAGGTGAGGTTTCTGTGCTGCAGTAAAGGCGAACAATGAGTGATGACGATACCCTTGAAAATAAAACACCACGCTCTACAGGTATAGCTAAAACAGAGGTATAGCTAAAACAGAGGTAGAGCTAAAACAGAGGTATAGCTAAAACAGAGGTAGAGCTAAAACAGAGGTATAGCTAAAACAGAGGTATAGCTAAAACAGAGGTATAGCTAAAAAGAAAAAGGCAAAGAGTAAGAGATTCTGCGGTTTATGCTTTAGGGTGAAATTTCTGTGCTGTAAAGGCGAAAAATGTTTGATGACGATACGCTTGGTAATACAACACGCTTCAGGGCATGGCTAAAAAAATGGAAAGTAAGGGATGCTGCTCTTTAGGCTTGACGGTGAGTTGAGTTGAGTTGGTTTTAACGTCCAACATCAGCACTATATAGGCTATATTATGGACGGGTCCCAAGACTGACGCCTGACAATTTTATGTGCTGCCACACACGAGACAGGGCGGGGATGCCATGACTCCTGTCTCAGCCGTCCACATTATACTGACACCGACCCAACCAGTAGGGAACGAAATCGCCAGGGGTCGGAAGCCCATGTTCTACCCCAGGGTCACCGCGCCCCCCGGCTTGAGGGTTAGAATCCTGTGATGTGAAGGCGAACAATGTTTGAAGACGATACCCTTGAAAATAAAACACAACAAGCACCAGGGGTAGAACTAAAAATAATTTTTTTAACGGAAAATAAGGGATGCTGTGCTTTAGGCTTTAGGGTGAGATTTCCTCGCTGTAATAAAGGCGAACGTTTGCTGATTATACCCTTGAAATAAAAAACACGTTTTATAGTCCTAGTTATAGGGTGAGGTGTCTTTGTTCTAAAGTCGAAAAATGTTTAATGACGATACCTTTAAAAAAAATACGCTCCAGATGTATAGCTAATAGAAAAACACGAAGAGTTTGTGATGCTACAACTTTTTCTAGGTCCATTTTTAGTCCATTAAAATTTATCTGTCGGCGTGCATGATTTTTAAAGACAAGAATAAAGCTACTAATTACCAACCATTGCTCACTCCTCTTGCTTGGTGAGCTAACATGAACTCACAGTAGACTTCATAATTTCTTCGCTCCAACTACCTCTCATGGAGCTCACGATCCATTTATATTACTAATCTTTCAAAAACTCAGATATCTAAAATGCCACGATTCCATTGACACATTTTATAGGTAAACCTAGAAGGGAACAGAGGAAGAGGTTGACCTACAAAAAGGTGTGAAATAGAGGGATCACTCTGTCTATTGACAATGGACATACGGAGAGAGGTACAATATCGAGTAAGAAGGTTCAGAAAAATTAAGTCATCACTGGAGACATGGGGTTGTAAGTACCATGCTGTGGTAATCTTACTACATGTCGTGATAATTATACAGAAATAAGAGGGTTTACGACGAATTGTAAGCTACTGCGACGTTGTACTTACGATCCGTGCTGAATAAGGAGATAATGTATGCTAGAGGTGGAATGAAATCAGGAGTGCCACAACTAATAATGTATAGGTAATAATATGTAACTAAAAACCTGACGGTTCAATAACCCCAGACACAAACCACATTATAATTGGCTATGAAATTTCGCATCAAATTTGTCAATATTGAATTTCTTGGCATTTATATAGAAACCGGCTTAAAGCACGAATACGCATCGAGTTAGGCAAATACAAATTGCGCGATTTTCTACCAGTCGCTCTCAATCAGATTTTTGTTTATAAAGTAGTTATACAGTAGTTAGCTAATTTCTGGGTTTGATTTAGAAACACTTGGTGCAAGCCCAAAGAGCTACCATTACCAAGTTCAAAAAAGACTGTTTGCTTTTTACGTAAAATATCAATTTCTTAATAACCAAAATAAACAAAGCGTTCCCCTCCTTTAGATCCTGATACTTGAATTAGGTCTGTTTCTATAGAAACGCCCGCTCCATAGAAAAATCTGGGTAACATTAAAAAGTTCTATTATTTTTTGCTTCCTCTCATTTATGCAACGTTTAGCAAGACTGCAGTGTTTGCTAAGATAGCCAGATACCAAATATTGGAAGAGACTTACTGGAACAGATGAAACGCTGGAGAGTGGAGAGGGAGGGGCAGGTAATTGAGTATAGCGTCGGAATGACAGCGAGGAAATTTGGCGATCGAATTCATGAGGTGGTATCTCTTGAGGAAAAATGGGCTCTTATCTAAGCTGCCGAACTGGTAAGTGCTTTTGGACTCACTTTTTTAACGAAATAAGGGAATAGTTTTTATAATCGTAGTAAGGTTATTTTTAAAGAGAAAGGATCGACCTGATTGTGTAAGGGAGAGAAGACACATAATGGTTACCGATGCCAGCCACACGGCTCTATGACGATGATATCGTTTACATTTTGAACTTTTAAAGTTGATATACTTTTACATAAGAATGTGCGATGGAAAAAATACATATTTATTCGCGTTTAGGCTAACCAAATTTTAATATAAGCCTAAGAATTGCACTACATCAAAACCGTTGTATTCAGTGAGGGTTTAAAATTAAAACAACAGAGCCAAAATCATCAGCAGCATAGCAGCAGCATCTCCATTATCATTATAAATATCAGCATTAAAACTCTCAGATAATAAAGAAAAGACAAGCGGTATGCACTTATGCTTTTAGGCATAAAAAATTAATATGTTCTCGTTTTTTCGCATGGCCAATAACTGCAGCACAGTGCATCTACCCTTAGCAGAAAATAATAAGAAGCAAGAAAAGAACCACATAATAGTATAAATTGTCAGAATAAACAAAGAAAAAGAAGAACGTGAGGACAACTTCAAGAACATAGACAAAAAAATAGCAAGGACTAGAAGAAAAGGAGGAAGAAGGAAACAGAAGTATTAGAAAAAGAGAATGAGAAATAGAGACGGATCAGAGCGATGCAGAGAGAGAGGGAGAGAGAGGGAAAGAGAGAGAGAGAGAGAGAGAGAGAGAGAGAGAGAGAAAGAGATAAGGAGTGAAAGAATCTAAGAGAAGTATTACAAGATCCCCTGCACTCAAGAAGAACCAAATTCAGAGAACACACTAGTTAAATAATTATCAATTATCCCTAAATGATATACCACAGTGAGCACAAAAGTGTGCACTATAAGCATCTTATTCTGAGCGCGCTTTTTAAGTAGTTATTAAAACCACGTAATGATGCCCTTATTGAATCTTTCTCTTGGGACATGTATCGGTTTGGTAGGTCTATTCTACTCAGGGCGCTTTTCTTTTGCTGAAGCCTTCCATGTCGCGTGTTTCTTCAGAATAAAGAGAGCAAAGGCTCTTTTCCTTTTAAACATTTTACTGAACTGAAAATTATGAGAGGAAAAAACCCCGATTGCTTGGGTTAATTTTTACCATCATAGATAATTATAAAGCAGGTATCGTAGTGAGTGGTTCTTTCAGGATCTGATCATGTTCTAAGCAGTATTTCCGTGTATTTACACAAAAAAGTGTTGAATAGCCGTTGCATACTTTTCCGGACGGAGCTATGATTATAAGTGCACAGTCTTGCTGCCTAACGCGGAAAGAATGAAAAAATAGTAGAAGTGGCAAAGTTCCGTATTCCTCTAATTAGTAGAGTTTGAGGGTCATATTCTATAGTTGACGAACTAAAAAATGTATAAGAACATCTTCAGCTGTTGAAAAGGTGTTTTAAGCAATAAGTCTCCATTTATTGGTTTCTAGAACTTGCTCTTTCAATCCGTTTTCTTCTCCCTGTTTTTTTTTTTACCATTTGTTTTTAAGCAATAAACTACGTTTTGGTTTATAGTTCGATCCGGGGTTTGTAAGGTAAATTGCTATATAGTAAATTCTTCATCTTTATTTTATTAAATCTCATTACCAATTTGCAGAAGAAAAAGCAGCAGTGTGTGGTAGAAAAACGAATGCAGCATTGATTTTATCAAAATAAAATGTCAAATGCCTGCCGTGAAGGCATTGATAAAATTACAGAAATTATGTATGGCATTTGCAAAGAAATTTCACTGCACCTTTCCCTGCAGTTTTACGTTGTTATTACACCCTTCGTGTTTGCAAAATGCTTCATCTCGCACGAAAAGTGAAAATCGGTAGGAGCTATATTTCATAATAGTCACGTCTTGATCAATAAAACATCTCTCTCTCTCTCTCTCTCTCTCTCTCTCTCTCTCTCTCTTTGGGGCTATGTCTAAAAATCCCCGCAAATCCCTACTTTAAATAAAAAAATAAAATTTCCCCGTAGGTTTGCCACACACCCTACAAATCACCAATTTCCAAAACCGTAGGGGAAAATACCTACGAGTGGCCATTGATAACAATTACCCACACATTCTATCTAATCCAAAAAACCGAAGCAAACGTAAACTTAGTCCCGCGACTAATTATGTATCATCAAGACACCATAGTCCAACGTTTAAACATACGTTCTCGTTGTACTTCTAACCCTATTAGCTCAGCGACCACAGAAACAGTTGACTTGATCGTACCGGAAGTGAAGTATCACTATCGCGACCTTCAACCCCGGAGTTTGCGCAGTGGGACTGTTTATGGATTTTACTGGTTCCGGGTTCAAGGTTGAAGGTCGAAGAGGCGCGGTAAACTAAACATCAGAGCCACTTCGCAGGTTTAGAGGTAAACCGTTCTAACTGCCCAAGTAAACTCATAACAGTTAGATTAGGAGAGTAGGTCTCTCTACCAGCGAGTTTGTGGTGGACGCGGCGTATATAATTTATATCTAGGATTCTTGGTCTTGGGTTGGACTAGAGTAGACCAAGACTAGATATCTCTCTCTCTCTCTCTCTCTCTCTCTCTCTATCTATCTATCTATCTATCTATCTATCTATCTCTCAATCTCTCTGTTTCTCTCTCTATTTCTCTTTCAATGGGTTATCTATATATAATATCTGTCTGTCTATCTTTCTTTTTTCATATTATTCTCGCCTCTGGTTATAAATGGATGAATGAATTGATGATAAACAGTACACGTGGAGAAGAATCAAAGTAGAACTTAACAAACTAGTAAAGCTGGACGGACTAATACATTTGTCTCGGCTTATTATAATTGACATAAGAAGTTGCTGAATCGTAAAAAAAATAACAAACTGTCAAAACCATTGAACGGAATATTGTGAGTGACAATGACAAATAGCACACCTATAAATGTATACATACCTTCAAAATAATGAGAATCTCAATTTTCCGTCTTAATTAGATCAACGAATATTGCCTCTCTGTCTTGTGTTATTATCAAATATTTTCAAGTTATAAAGCACGTTCGTTCAAGTCTGTCGTTATTCCGAATCACGCACTTTCGATAACAAGTAAAATGTTAGAATAGAAAAGCAGCGCACCATATTCCGAGTTTTGAGGAAACGAGAGGGTGGCGAGCGGGAACTTTCTGCGCACCTAAAGGGAAAGAGAGAGAGAGAGAGAGAGAGAGAGAGAGAGAGAGAGAGAGAGAGAGAGAGAGAGAGAGAGAGTGAGCATGGAACTGACTGTCTCCTCGCCTGGTGAGCAAAACAGGCAGGTGGGGGATGGGGTGTGGAATCGAACTTGATTCTAGTACGGTTGGTTGACACGAAAAGTGTGAGACACGACTGCTGTCTAACGTCAGCACTATATAGGCTATATTGTGGACGAGCTCTTAGGCTAAAGTCTAACAAGTAAATAAGGAGACTGCAGGTTTATAATTATGGCTGAATTACTCAAATTAAGGTTGAGTTGAGTTGAGCTGAGTTGATTTAACTTACAACGTCAGCACTATATAGGCTATATTGCGGACGAGCCCCAAGACTAATATCTGGTAAAATAATTTGCTGGTAAACACGAGACAGTGTCGGGATACCGTGACTGACATTGACCCAACCAGTAGAGACACGAAGCAGAAAAACACGTCCCAGAAAAAAGGATATAAGAAAGAAAAATAGACAGACGGACAAACAGTCAGATGGACAAAGCTATAGACTAAGGAACAAACATTGCCGGCATAGTTGACGTATTTCAAGAACACAAGAAAGCATGGTTGAACCGAAGTAGAGACAGACAGACAGACAGACAGACAGACAGACAGACAGACAGACAGACAGACAGACAGACAGACAGACAGACAGACATATAGAGATAGATGTATGGGATGCGAGGAAATAAAGAAAACTCCAGAAACTGTACACATAAATGAAAAAGAGTTGCAGACACAGGACAAAGAACATGAATTAATAAGCAGATGGTATGTACATACTTTTGGCTTAATTAGTAACATTGAGATAACGAAACAGTAGAAGTGACCATTTTGAATTTTAAAGAGAGATGTTTCAATTCGAGAGATTTAAAAAACCTGTTTGAGGGAAGAAAAAGGCGAAAAGAGTGAGAGAAAGGGAGAGTGAGGGAGAAAGAGAGAGAGAGGGCGTGGGAGAGAGGGCGAGAGAGAGAGGGGGAGGGAGGAGAGAGTGATAGAAAAACAGACAGCCAGCCAGTCAGACAGACAAAAACATGGAGCCAGGGATGTGGAGACAGATATATTGATAGACAAAGCAATAATAATAGGCTGAGAAGATTCAATGGTGAACAAAAATCAGAGAGTGGGTTCATGATGGTTAGACAAGAGACAATCAAACTGATAGTTTGGTCCTCCTCAGCTCGTCCAATAGTGGAAAGGGGGAATGCCAATATGTCTATATTACATTCCTTTTTTTTTAAAGTTCCGACGTTCTTTATTGCTTTGTGCAATTTTTGTAATATTTGTAATCACGTAGTTGTTTTTTTTAACTTCGTGTTTCTACGATTAAAGATTTTTGTATTTTTACAATTGAAACAAAGGTTACAACTATTTGAAGGCTTCCATTTAAGCTCTGAATCAGCATTTATAATCTCTTAACTGATGATAGCAAAAGGCTTACGTGTAATCTGAGATGCATGACAAATGGATCATTAACAGTGCAGATATCATTAAGGCGATAGAGTACAAGACTTAAGACAATAAGTTTAATTTTTGCAGTTACACAGAGTCAAATCGGGGGTTAAAAAACTTGTCTCAGACGATCACATTATGAATATGATTGCGCTAATATAGGTATTAAGGGATCTTATTTAACTAGTAGTTAAGTAAAATTTAGTTGGACATCATAAGCTTGGCATTACAATTTGAGTTGGTTTAATGTGGGTATCGCGTGAAAATGAGTAAATAATGTTAAAATGTGCAACAATCTTGCCACTTTAATCAAGAATTAAAAACGCAATTAAATGTATTATTTTATTTGAAAATGACATTATGATAGTAGGATCGTAAATATGACTCATTTCTTCTAACAAAGCGTCATAACATTTATTTGTGAAATTAATAACATCTTGTATTACACAAGGCAGTCTCAACAAGCGACTGTACGTACAATGTTGCGGTAGCGTACGACTCATCGTAAGCCATCTTTGTCGCATAATGTTATGACGTAGCTACCGCCACGTTGTACTTACGGTATAAAGATTAATTCCGCAACCCCCAAATTTTTAGACGTACGCTCTACCGAATGAGTTACCTTGTCCTTTCTTTGTGACAGTTAAAGTCAAACATCTCTAAGGATTCCCACTATTCGGAATACAGTTTGGTTGAATGACAATTAAAGCCAAACATCTCTAAGGATTCCCACTATCCGGAATACAGTTTGGTTGAATGTGTGGTGACCTCCACCAACACATTGTATTAAAGTCAGGTAAACAAGATAGCGAAGGCACTCGAATGTAATATTATGTTTGTGTGTTGGTAAAAGACAAAAAGGAAAAATGATAGAGCAAGAAAAATCAGTGAGGCCATAATACATAGAGAGATAGTGTTTGGGACAGGCAGACAGACAGACAGAAATAATATATACAGACTATAGATAGACATACATATATAGAGACAAACATAATAGACAGACAGATAAACAGACTCGACAGAAAGACAGGATGTTTAGACAGACTGACTGACAGACATAATTATGACAGAGAAACTAAGCAGACATACAGATAAACACACAAACAGACAAGCCGGCTAGATAGAAATACTTAGGATGTTTAGACAGAGTGAAAGACAGGCATACGTACAGACAGAAAAACAGATATACAGACATATATACCATATACACATACTAGACAGACAGACAACATGGTTGTGTTACACAGACAAATAGAGACAGATATAAAGAAAGAGAGCGATAGACATACAGACAAACAGACAGACTGGCAGGCAGGCCCACAGTCAGACAGACAGACAGACACACAGACAAGACAGGCAGACAGGCAGGCAGGCACACAAACAGACAGACATCAATTGCTATATACAAGGACAGACACACAGCTATAAAGACATATATACCATAATTATATACATACTAGACTGACAGACAAAATGGTTGTGTTACACAGACAAAAAGAGACAGAGGTATAGAGAAAGAGAGCAATAGACAGACAGACAGACAGACAGACAGACAGACAGACAGACAGACAGACAGACAGACAAACAGACACTCAGACAATACAGACAGACAGACAGACAGGCAAAGAGACAAGACAAACAGACAGGCAGACAGACAGACAGACTTATTTAGACAGTCCAGTCTCAAGAGATGGAACCAATACGGCAGAGCTATGAAAAGAGCATCTCTCTTGCTGTTTACGCGTGATGAGTGGGCGGAATGATATCACGCCACTGGTCTAAACAGATAAGACCCCCAAGACAATTATTAGGCGATGACTGGTCTCTGACTCCCACACTTGCAGCCATATTATTGGACACCACAAAGAGATAATGAGACTGGATATTGAGTCATAAATAACGAGGGTGATTCTCTTTTTTTTAATGAGGATTTTGCTATAAAGCCCATTGCAAAGAAAAAAAATCGAAAAGCTTTCTTCTTTCTTTTGACATCCAGAAACTACTGAGCTTATAGCGCGCACGAAATATCAAAAGTTATTCTTTGGCTTTCGAAACAAATTCACCTGTGTTTAGTTCATTATTGTGTTCGAGTTTTATCTCTCTCTCTCTCTAAATATCTCTCTTTTTCTCTCCCCCTCTCTCTTTATCTCCCCCTCTCTCTCCCAGCCTCTCTCTTTCTGTCTCCTTCTCTATTTCCTTCTCTATCCCTCTCTATCCCTCTTTCCCACTCTTCCTCTTTCTCTCTCTCCCTTTCTCTCTCTCTCTCTCCTCTCTCACTCACTCTCTACCCCCCTCTCTCTTTCTCTCTTTCTCCAACTGTCGTAAAAACCTGTGTTGAATGTCAACCGAAAAAGGGTAAGCTCACCCAATACTTAAAACTTGAATTTACCACAGGCTTGAAATCCATGTACATTCACTGGTTACCAACACATACATTGACGCTCAATAACTGCACCTCCTTGTCAGGAAAGAAAGAGACAATCGGGAAATGCTGAAAAACTGAAAGATGTCCATGGCAAAACTGATGACATTCACCTCAAACAAGCTACTGACGTCTCAACAAAACCTAGCCTTGAACTGAGCCGCTATTTCTATACATGAAACCATTGGGATTTCAACATAGCAGAAACTTGCAGAGACGAATGGAGAAAACATACACAAAAGGTGGGAGACCATAATTAAAGATTCAATACAGAACTTCTAGGATATCTAAACAATTGAATATAATATTACGCCTTTCTTTTATATATACTTTTTATTATATAGATAGATAGATAGATAGATAGATTGATGCGTCCGTATTATAGTGGTTGTCTTATTATAAATATATAATAAATAGCTTCTATGTTCCTCGGATTGCTTTGTTACTGTGATAAATAGATTACAAGGTAATCTGTAACATGATTCGACCTGTAAGTGATTGTCTAGGTTTTGCGCTCTTTTTCTTTACTCTCTCTTATTCTCTCCCTATCTCTGTCTCTCGCTCTCGCTCTCTATCTCTATCTCTCTCTCTATCTATCTATCTATCTTTGTCTATATATAATTATATTATGACGGTCTCAATGTCTCAAAGGAATTGATGAGCAGAAAGAGAGCTCATTAATACATACGCAATGCTTCTGTAAATAAAAATATGGAAGTTTGAGACGGTATAATTATCCGTTTTGATCTACAGAAAAACAATAATCATGCAGTTCCTTTATTCATATTTATTACACGGTTGCAAAGAGGCTTAATAATTATGCTCTAGTTAGAACTCCTGCAGTTCTTTTGTACATCACAGTTCCGTTTTTATTCATGAAATGTATGCATAATTTGCAGCCCTTACATATATCAAAGAACTCTTTACGGAGACGGTCGAACCCTTCATGAGATTCCATCATTACCATTTTAGCTGGTCAGTCAATAACATTATTGAATAAACGTATGGTGCACAAGTTTCTCTATATGTAATAGTAAATATATATAAGGAAGGGCAAGAGTAGACAAATGTAAACACTTGTTTGTATCAGCCTCCGTCAGATTGCTCCAACATTGCCATATTATTTAACGTGCTTGTGTTGGTATGTTATGAGTGTGTGTGAGTGAGAGTTGCGTTGGTTTAACGTCCAACGTCAGTACTATAATTTTATAGTCTAAAATTGTGGACGGGCCCCGAGACTGACGCCTGACAATTTTACAATTGTATGTGCTGCCACACACGAGATAAGGCGGGGATACAATAGCTCCTTTCTCAGCCGGTCACATTATACTGACAACGACCCAATCAGTTACAGGGGAGGAAATCAGATAAATAAATCTGCAGATCGTGGCACTCGAAACGCGGACCTCCCATTTTGGGGACCAACGCTCTACCACTTGAGCCAGTTCGACCCCCGTGTCTGTGTGTGTAGATTCATAACTATTGAGCTATGTTTTTTTTACTAAATGCTATGTATATGTGTCTTAAACTGTTTAATACCAACCCAAGGACATATAGTAGTCCTTGTATCAACCATACTAAATGTGTATGTTCAATGTTCAAGTTTTTTCCCTCACATGTGCATTGATGTTCCAGTCTTATTCATAAAATGCATAATTTGCAGGATCCAATATGGCAAGAAATCCACGTCTAAAAATATTTACTTGCTACCACAGATACTGGGCAGGAAAACTATATCTTCTATCTCAGTGTGCCAAATTATACTGACACCCACCATACCATTGGGGGACTAGTCCGACAAATATTTTGCCTGAGGCTTACTAAAATAACAGACAGGTTCACCGAAATAAAGAATTATTTTTTTGTTCAGAACCAAAGTGAGCTATATCATTTGTTTAATTAGAAACAGTTAGAACAGTTTACATTTTAGTCAAGCAGGCTTGAAGGCTGAACAAAACATACGATATATCTGTATTTTGAATTCTGTATTTTGTATCCTGCATTCTGTATTCTGTATTCTGAATTACTTCCAACTAAGTTATTTAATTCATGGTAAAATCACATTACCTATAATATTTATGAGGTCTAGCAATAATGGTTTACATCCCAGCTAGTCGATGGCACTTAAAAAAAAGTCTGTCGTTTGCACGTTCACTTTGTTGCTATGGAATTTTAAAGAAAATGTGCCTTATTTATCACTTCACGGAAGCGTTAAACTCGTCGTTAGAATAATTATAATGAGCAAGCCCAATAGTGTCCTCTTTTTAAAAGTTAGGCATAATTACGTAGAAACGAGCGTACTCGTGGTGTGTTTTGCTTGTTGTATTTTTCTTGGCGTTTTTTTTTTGTGTTTTTTTTTTTTTTTTTCGTTTCTATTGTTATTTTTTTATATTATGGTTCAAGAAAAAAAACATGTGCTGATGCTGAAAATTTCGAGGAAAGCCTTGACAAAAAAAATATTAAATACCAGTGCAGCTCTTTTTTTTTGTTGGATGACATCAAAGTGTTGCATGTACCCAATTACGATCTCATAATTATCTAAACTTAAGATTTATATAGATACCATGTTTGATATAACAGAGAGAAAAAGAGAGTGAGAGAGAGAGAGAGAGAGAGAGAGAGAGCGAGAGCGAGAGCGAAAGAGTATGTGTGTGAACGAGAGTGAGAGAGTTAAGAGATATTTGATTGTTGTTGCTTGGTTGTTGCTGTTGTTGTTGTTTTTTGTGGGCTTTTTGCGCAAACAATTTACTATCGCCCATTCTTCAGTAGAGAAATGTATCCAAAATGTATAGGCGAATCTTTGGCGGAGGGCGTATTTGTTGATTAATTTTTTTATCCTTTGTTTTTTTTTTATTATGTTTTGTTTTTTTTGGGGGGGGGGGGGGGGGGGGCTTATAACGTGAGAAGCCAACATACATTGACGTATCGTAGCTGGAACAGAGGGCAATTGCGCGTGATGTGCACTTAATTTAATATTGCCGGCTAAAAGGAGTGTGCAGCTAAATTGAATTGTCTTCTCAAGATTTGTGTAATCACATTTAACCTGGGTTACGCTGAAACATATTGTATAGAGCCTAAATTTGGCGAGTGATATTTCTTGGCTTCAATGGAGAGCTTAAAAATTCTTTTGCAGAAATAATCATGATGTGTGGTGTATCATAATTTATTTATTATAAAAAGGAAACTAGCTTCTCTAGTTCTAAAGAATGTTTTACCTCTAAAGGGTTGTCAAAGCAATGAGTTAATCGAACGTGCATCGGCAAAATAAAATGTTGGGTTTTTTTAAAGTAATAAATATGGCTGTAGAAGCAGTACTAACCATGCACGTAATATTGTCAGACGGTAGTCTTGGATTCCGCCCACAGTATAGTGTTGCTGCTGACGTTGGACGTTAAAAACCCAATACATTCCTTCACTCAATAACTCACTCACTCACTCACTCACTCACTCACCCACTCACTCACTCACTCACTCACTCACTCACTCACTCACCCACTCACTCACTCACTCACTCACTCACTCACTCACTCACTCACTCACTCACTCACTCACTCACTCACTCACTCACTCACTCACTCACTCACTCACTCACTCACTCACTCACTCACTCACTCTCTCACTCACTCACTCACTCACTTGCCCACTCACTCATTCACTCACTCACTCACCCACTCACTCACTCACTCACTCACTCGCTCACTCACTCACTCACTCACTCCCTTACTCACCCACTCACTCACTCACTCACTCATACACTCACTCTTACACTCACTCTTACACTCACTCACCCACTCACTCACTCATTCACTCACTCTCACACTCACACACTCACTCACTCACCCACTCACTTGCCCACTCACTCAATCATTCACTGATTCATCACTCACTCACTCACTCACTCACTCACTCACTCACCCACTCACTTACTCACTCATTCATCACTCACTCACACACTCACTCACTCACTCATTCACTCACTCACTCACCCACTCACTCACCCACTCACTCACTCACTCACTCATTCATTCACTCACTCACTCACCCACTCCCTCCCTCATTCACCCACTCACTCACACACTCACTCATACATTCACTCATACACTCACTCACTCACTCACCCACTCACTCACTCCCTCACTCACTCATACACTCACTCCTACACTCACTCACTCACCCACTTACTCACTCACTCACTCACCCACTCACTCACTCGCTCACTCACCCACCCATTCACTCACCCACTCACTCACTCACTCACCCACTCACTCACTCACCCACTCACTCACTCACTCACTCACTCGCTTGCTCACTCACTCACTCGCTCACTCACCCGCCCATTCACTCACCCACTCACTCACTCACTCACTCGCTCACTCACTCCCTTAAACACCCACTCACTCACTCACTCATACATTCACTCATACACTCACTCCCTCACTCACCCACTCTCTCACTCGCTCACTCACCCACCCATTCGCTCACCCACTCACTCACTCACTCACTCACTCACTAACTCACTAACTCACTCACTCACTCATTCACTCACTCCCTTACTCACCCACTCACTCACTCACCCACTCACTCACTCACTATTTCACTCAGTCACACACTTACACACTCATTCACTCACCCACTCACTCACTCATTCACTCACTCACACACTCACACACTCACTCACTCATTCACTCACTCACTCACTCACACACTCACTCACTCATTCACTCACTCACTCACTCACACACTCACTCACACACTCACACACTCACTCACACACCTGGTCGTACAAAAGCTTGACACCTGTAAACGTTTAAGATTGTTCTGACTTTTGGTTGACGTTGATTGCCTTTATAACTCCAGGGTACAGTAAACTTTTGTTTGTAATTTTTCTTAATGTTACAATTATTCATTTAAAAATTCTAATTCATTCACTAAACCTCAAAGTTAACTTGAAGATTTCAGGTTGGAAAAAGAAAATTATGTTTGAACTAAATGAAACACTAGGAGACTAAAACGGCAAGAGTTATTTCGAGCTTACAAAAAACATTAATAACTGTTAATCGATAAATTTTATACTTCTTTTTTTGGTTCGTCACAGAATAATCAGGAGTAACAAAAAATAATGTTATTTTTTCAACTCTATGTGACATTTGAATCGCCTGAATCATTTTATAAAACAAGGTTAAAAAAAAGAAAAATTGTGTACGAATTAAATGAAACGTTTTCAAGCGTCACTATAAGCCCAATACGACAGGAGATCATTTCGAGCTTACTAAACAGTAGTGATAAATGTTAGCCGATAAATTTTATACTTCTTATTGTGTGTGCGTTCTTCACAAAATAATCAGAACTAACTAAAAAACAGTGATTTTATTTCTTTAACTCTCTGTGACACTTGATTCGCTGAAATCAGTTTATAAAGCAACAATTATAATGCTAGAGGATTTTTTTTTTTTACAATCTAAGGCTTATCCATGGTGGTTTGCACTAAGTTGAAGTACAACATTAATAAATAGATCGGTAAAGGGGTGCGGTGAAATTGGACGAATACATTTCGACCAATCGTGCGTTTCGAACTGCGGACCTTCTGGTCGGGTGACCAACGTTCAACCAGTCACAGCCACCCTCTCACCCCGCCCCTCACCCCCTCCCCCACATCTCGCCTGTGAAGAAAAAGGAATGCTTCCTGAGAAGTTTGAAAATGAACAGTGAAGTAACTAGTGTCAGTGGTCTACGTGCGGCTAACAATGTCCACAGTCTAGCAACATTCTCCACCAAGCAGTAAACAAGAATAACTTGCTAATTTTGTAAGGCATAGACTCTACAAGGATCATCATAAACAATAACTTACATTGTTATTGGGGAATCTAAAAAGGAATCTATGCATAGGCTTGAAGGGCACATGTCTGGCAGGTTTCTGGTAAAGGAATTGTCTCATTATCGTGAATTGTGTCATCATGTTTAATTGTGGTTAATATTCATTATGTCTTAAAATGGATTCGAATAGCTAATAGTTTTTTTTTTTGTTGTTCTTGTTGTTTTTGTTTCTTTTGTGTGCTCTATTTATCATGAGATTTCGCTGAAAAGGTTGTTCCATTTTGTTGGAAGACGTGAGAGGGGGGTGAACTGGCTCATGTGATAGAGCGTCGGTCTCTAAATCGGCAGGTCCGCGGTTCGAATCTCACGATCGGCAGATCGATTTGTCCAATTTCGTCTCCTGTAACTGGTTTGGTCGGTAACAGTATATTTTGACCGGCTGTAACAGGAGTCATGGTATTCCCACCCTGTTTCATGTGTGGCAGCACATAAAATTGTCAGATGTCAGTCTTGGGGACCGTCCACAATATAACCTATACAGTGCTGACGTTGGACGTTGAACCAACTCAACTTTGCAATGTTTAGCATTACCAACTCCTTTTTGCTTGATGAGCTAACTTGAACCTGTATTAGATGTTATGTCTTCTAAGCACGTTCAGTACTATTGGTGAACTCACATTCTTTATACCGGAGTATTCACCATCTTAAACAATTATCCCAAATTTAAGGTGCACTTAAAGTCTCTTGTTCGATTTCTATGAAAAAAGATTTCTTACGGCTGCTAATACATTATGTAAAATTGCATTCTATCATAAATTTACTTTAATCTAAAGCTGAGAAATGTATGTTGGTGCTTGTTATGTGTAAAATTGCATTCTAGTGAATAGAAACCTGAAACCACAATGCATCATACCAGTTGCACAACTGCTATGACCAATAGTGTTAAGTATCCTGGTAGCTCGCCGTGTTTAATGGTTGATACCATAAGCACTCAATTCCAATGATTAAAACATCTGGCAATTGCTGACGGTAGGCTATCTATCGTAAACATCTTAATATGATATGTATAGTACAAGTCTTAATATAATAATAATTACAAAAATGCTGTACACTTGAGCATTTGTTAGTAGCCAGTGCCAATAATTGACAAAGAAAAGGCAATGAGTTTAAAAATATCTCCTGCACTTGAAATGTCCCGCTTACGGATTGACGACCTGCCCAATGAGAAATATTATTAGACACACGTTTAATAGCTTCTTCTTTTAAAATGAGTATTTACTCAAGGTCATGCTACCTTCTTTATTATACAAATTATTTTATCATAAATTTACTTTAATCTAAAACTGAGAAATTCATGCTAGTGCTTGTTATGTGTCATCTGCTTTCTCCATAAAAAAAAAATATTAATTTAATTATAATAAATTAAAAATAAAATTTAATTGCTAATTATTTAAAAAGATTATAAAAATAAATATATAATAACACTTTTATTACACGAGCTATAAACTAAAACTTTATAATAATTCTGTGTAATATATAAAAAAAACACAATAATTTTAGCAAAATGATATGTTATCGATTGCTTGATTTAAAAAAAACGTAAAGCGCTTTGAGAAACACTATGGAAAGGCTGCTATATAAATGCACTTTATTATTATTCTTTAAGAGTCCTATCTTTTGTAGAAATTAGCGATCACGGGACTCGATTTATCTCTATTATCAATTGCTTTGGGGAAAACAAGTGGAAGTGGTAGAGCGTTGATAAATGTTTATTTAAACATTAGATTTGTGTTTTTCCTTTTTTCAATTTTCATAATTTCACTATCATTGATTCTGTACTGTTATCATCATGGTCATTATTGATATGTTCATCCGCAAGAGCAGCACCATTTATCATGATAAATATATCACCATTTTCATTATCACACATCATCATTCATCATCATCATCATCATCATCTATATCGTCATAATTGTAATTATCATCATCATCATCATCATCATCATCATCATCATCATCATCATCATCATCATCATCATCATCATCATCATCATCATCATCATCATCATCATCATCATCATCATCATCATCATCATCATCATCATCATCATTATGGTCGTCGTTGTTGTGTTTTTTTTTTTCTGAACATTACATCCTCGCAAAAATTTTTTTAAAGGAATGAAAGAGCGCAAGCACACTTTTTTTCTTCCTTCCTAATTACTAATTCATTTTAGCAATTACCTTATAGATTGAAAAAATTACTAAATAGAACGACATACATATCAATAAACTCAAATATCAAATTCCAAAAAAAATGTGTACAGGATACACCAATGTTTCCAAACATGATTATAAATAGTATCAAACAAGGGTGAGTAGTAATGAGAATTTATACTTTTTTTCCATGAATATTATTTCAATAGCAAATACTGGTATTGATTTTGGTTCGAATAAGTTTCAAGTCACGTCTCTCCGCCTACCTGAAGTGGTATAAAGTATTCATCATCTGTTTCACATTTTAGGTTTCCTTTCACCTTTTTATTTTATTTTCCTTTTTAATCTTTTCTATTGGAAGCACTCCCAGTTGTATCTGTCCCCGTATATTTCTCTCTTTTTATCTTCTCTCTCTCTATCTCTCTCTCTCTC
>RQTK01000208.1:549340-566544 GCA_003991915.1 Elysia chlorotica | reverse complement strand
TTCTCTGTCTGTCTGTCTGTCTCTCTCTCTCTCTCTCTCTCTCTCTCTCTCTCTCTCTCTCACTCTATCTATCTCTCCGTTTTTCTAATAGAGGATCCAAGAAAACGAGTTTCCTCTTACCCTGCTTAGTAACGTTGTTGTTTCGCTTGAAAGCACGCAATTTGCCGTGATCGAATTTCTACCAAAAGCGCTTCAGAACAATTTTTTTCCACTCGCATGATACGTCTTTTATTTGTAATTCATTTTCTTCAACCAGTAGAATTTTTGCTGATAGTCTGATGTCCTTAATTTATATTATAATAATTATTCTAGTTCTTTCATATTATCTTTTCGCTTAGTTTTGTGCTGTTGTTTTTTTTTTTTTTTAGTGTATATCTTAAATATATGTACATATTTTTTTAAATAATTTCCTGTGAAGCAAAAAAACTGAATTAAATCAAAATACATTTGTACTACCACGATTAAAAGAGAATTATTTTGCCAACGCAAAACCCATTTAATAATCAATCGCATAAATTAATGTATGAGTTTTATAATTTCCAGCATGTAAATTCATGACATATAAAGGTTACAGTGTGCACGGATTTATTCTTAATGTCTTTAAGATATTAGCATTCGGCTCCCAAACCCATGCTCCTTTTTCATACATACATATTTTCACAAGAACGCCGATTTTAATGGTAGTGTAAGGGTTTGTAAATTATTTATTGTGTAGTTTAGGGTTTCACAAATTTCTGCTCTTGTTTCTCTTGCCGTTTTTGCATTTCCTGATTTATAATGATCTATAAAATGACCATGTCCTCTAAAAAGAAGTAAAGCAGATGTCATTTACTCAACCAAAACTGATGTAAGAGGACATTATTTTATTTCTTCTACAACCAAAACTGATGTAAGAGGACATTATTTTATTTCTTCTATAATTATTTTTGTGTGTTTGTGAAATAATTGTACCTGAAAAAAGTACTAGGTTTAAGGAGGAAACGGGGACGAAGTGGATTGGTTGTTGTTGTTGGTGGTGTTGTTTTGCTTTGTTTGCTTAATTTTGTTTTTGTAGTGTTTTGTTTTTTGTTTTTTTTGCTTTGTTTTGTTTTGTTTTTGTTTTGTTTTTTGTTTTGTTTTTTGTTTGTTTTTTTGTTGTTTTTTTGTTTGCTTTTTGGGTTGTCGTTGTTGTTGTTGTTGTTGTTGTTGTTGTTGTTGCTGTTGATTTTTTTTTCTGTTTTTGTTTTTTTTTTTGTTTTTTTTTTAGGCTACCGAAAACAATAGGCAAAGTCAGCGAATTGACTGAGAAGAACACATTGTTGCATGACAATTAGAGTGATTGTAATCTATTTATTTCATAGATTGATACTCATAGAGCAAATTTTGTTCAGCCTTCTCAGCTCACACTGCAATAATCAGAGAAGGTGATATAATATCTATTGTCTCTGGTGTTACCATAGTTAGAACAGAATAATTCTGTCTGCGTATTTTTCGTTAGGCCTGCAAGCCTGCTAGGACAAAAAAAATATCCTAATTGTACCTCATATTTTATAGATATAGCTCACTTTGGTTCTAAATACAAAGGTTTGTTTATTTCGATGACCCTGCCTGTTATTCTTGGAAGCCTCGAGTCTAGTGCATTGTCCATTCAATCAATAAATCCAACAAAAACAAACACTGTGTTCCTATTTTAAAGACTAGAATAGTTTAGTTTAGTTGATTTGGTTTAACGTCCAACATCAGCAATTTATAGGGTATATTGTAGATGGGCCCCAAGACTGACATCTGACAATTTTATGTGCTGCCACACATGTAACACGGCGGGCATACCTTGATACCTGTATTAGCCAGTCACACTGAACTAACACATAACCAGAAGAGAGCGAAATCGCCAGAGCTCGAACCACAGACCTTTTGCAGCGAAAGCTGATGTTCTACCCCAGGGCCACCACGCCCCCCAAAATACTAGAACAACCCGACGCACAAGTTCGCATTACAGCTTCATTTTGCCTGGTAGGTGGGCGATGCCTCCTCCAGAAAAGAGGGGGGCGCGGTGATCCAGGGGTAGAACATCGGCTTCCGACGCAAAGGTCCCGAGTTCGAATCCTGGCGGTTGCGTTCTCTACTGGTTGGGTCGGTGTCGGTATAATGTGACCGACTGAGACAGGAGTCATGGTATCCCCGCCCTGTCTCGTATGTGGCAGCACATTCAATTGTCAGACGTCCGTCTTGGGGCCCGTCCACAATATAGCCTATATAGTGCTGGTGTTGGACGTTAAAACCAACTCAACTCAACTCCTCCAGTTAAGACCAAGTCTCTGAAATGATAAGAGTGAACCGATTTTAGTGAAATAAGTGTGACAGTGATGTATCTCTAATAAATAATTACGATAGTTACTTCAGATTGATACTCAGGGGAATTTTTTTTCAGCCTACTCAGCCTACACTGCAATAATAAGAAATGATCCAACTGTTTTTACCTTTTAGGTAGTATAATTCACTTGGACTCTGAATACAAATGTTTGTCTACTTCCGACAATAACAGGCCGAGTCACCGAAATGATCGGAGTGAACCGATTTCGGTGTAATAAGATGAGTGTAACCGTGATGTATCTCTAATACAATATTACGATAGTTAGTTCAAATTGATACTCATAGAGCAAGTTTTGTTCAGCCTACTCAGCCTGCACTGCAATAAAGAGAAATGATCCAACTGTTTCTAACTGTTTTATGGTAAAATTCACTTGGACTTTAATTACTTTGATGACTTTGCCTGCTATATTTGGAAACTTCGTAGGTGAGCAAACTTGATCCTATATTAGAATTAAAACGTCTACTAACTCAGTGCTTCACTCTTGGTGAGTTTTACATATTCTAATAATATTTGTCGTTCCCCAAAATAGGAGTGACTGTCCGCTTTTATACTTTTTCAGATTATGAAGCTATTCTCGTAGTAGAGTCTCATGGCTTCACCTCACCGTGTTTAGCCTCTCATTCCGAGATGTTATCACATTTGTTGGCAGCCTGAATTGTACCGTGATTATCCTATCTCGAGTTTCGACAGGATTAGAGTTGAGTCGGTTGTCTGAGGGATCCCAATACATCTAGTACAAATGTGTGAGTCCGTGAGTTGCTGTAAAAAAATGAGGGCAAACTGGCTCGAGTGGTGGTAGAGTGATAGAGTGTCAGTCTCCCATTTGGGAGGTCCGCGGATCTAATACGACGATAAGTCAAAATGTATTTTTGTCCGATTTCCTCCCCCACTGGTTAGTTCGGTACCGGTATCAGTGTAATGTGACCAGCTGAGACAGTGTCCCAAGTCTCCCTGCACTGTCTCGTTTGTAGCAGCACATAAAATTGTCAGATGTTAGTATTAAGACCCATTCACATTATTATCTAAATATTGCTGACGTTAAACGTTAAAGCAAGCAAACAACCAATCCTGAGTTGACATTTATGTCTTCGTCCATGTATGGCTCACAATCTGTTTATTGTGACGCAGTGTTAAGGCACTTTGACTCAGGGCTATTTGCGGCAAGCCAGTCTCAATAAGTGAATGCTTTGGCAGTCAAGAAGCTCGTCATGCTATGAACAAATCGCCACCCCATGTGCATTTTATCCTATCTTGTTTCTTAAATTAATAGAGGCTTAAATGATTTTAGAATTGAGATTGGATATTGAAAGTGAAGAGGCGGGCTTTTCATGTAAAGCGACGTAAAATAATCTCTAAACAAAAAACACAAATCGTATTAGCCTAATTAAATTGAACGTCTGACGAGGAAGCACTCAGTCCAAGACTTTTGAATTTCTTTAAATAGGCTGTTTCTAAAATGGGTCAACACTTTTTCCCCCTCAAGGGTCACATGATGCTTCTAAGGTGGTTATGGCACAAAGACAAGTTCATAATAGGTCTAATGTGATCATCAGAACAACAACATTGGGTATTTGTAGGAAACTGTTCCATTAAGATTTAGCTTGAATGTGTATCGATCTAGATCCTGGCAAAAGTATATATCGGCTATAAATGTATAAATTAAACCACCTAAACTTTCCACTAACCCAGAAGCGTATCCAAAAGAAAACTACACGATTTATGTCATTGCTTTGAAAGAAAATACAATCATCACGTGATTTTGTTTAGTTATTGTAAGAGAAAGAGGTCATGCCGAGGCTTCCAAAAATAGCAAGCAAAGTTACCGATTTGAGTCTAAGCGAATTATACCATTAAAAAGGTCGAAACATATAATTTTCTCATTATTGCAGTGTAGGCTGAGTAAGCTAAACAAAAATTACTCTCTAGGTATCGACCCGAACTAACTATAGTAACGTTTTATGAGAGATACATCATTGTTACCTTTATTACGCTAAAATCTGTTTACTTTTATCATTTTGGTGACAAGAATACTTCAGGTCAGATCCATTAAGAATGTAATATAACCTAGTGTAAATCTTTTAAAAGACATGGGGTATTAGTCAGGTCATCAAGCAAATAATATCCACAAAGATGTGAGTAATGCCTAAGAGTGTGACTTATTATAATATCTATCTTCTGTAAGATTTCAATGTGGAAATCCTTCAATGTCGTTGCTAGTGAGTGTAAAAATTTTACATTTAATGTTATAATATTGTCACTGGTGTTACTAAAATTAACAACAGCTTCTGAAATGTTCGTGTTTCTAATAAGCACAGACGTCAACGAATTGGGTTAGAATAAAGGCTTTCTTAAAGACATGCCAAGTCACCGAAAAAATGGTAGTGAACAGATTCTATATCTTATAAATCATTGCCAAAGTAAGTTTAGATTGATAGTCAGAGAGGATTTTTTTTTTTTTTGCTCAGCCTACTCAGCCTGCACTGCGACAATGAAAAATGATCTAACTGTCCCAACTAATGTCAATGGTATACTTCACTTGGACTCTAAGTTGTCTACTTCGGTAACTTTGCCTGCTTTTTTAGGAAGTCTCAGTTAGAATGGGAGAGGTGAATAAGACTCAAGTGGTAGAGCTTTGGTCTCCAGATCGGAAGGTCCGCGGTTCGAATCCCTGTAACTAGTTCGGTAGATGTCAGTATAATGTGACTGGCTGAGACAGGATTCCAGGTCTCATCGTCCTGTCTTGTGTGTGGCATCACATACAATTCTGAAACGTCCACAATAAAGCCTATATAGGGCTGAAGTTGGACGATTAACCAACTCGAACCATCAAACATCGAATTAAATTCTCGCCATCTACCGCTCTATCTACCTTATTTATAAGACATTCCTATATTAATTATCCGACTTACCGGGTGCAAGATCTTTCAGCGATGTTTCGAGTATTACACTATAAGCAGGATAAATGATACAGGTATATTATTTTGATAACAATATAAATTGGTATTTAAACAGGTTGTTTCTTCTAAATAAGTTCCGTAACTCTAAGTGAATTTCACTTTCTAACCTTCAGCCGGGTCATGCTGTGGTCATGCTAAAAACATTAAAGGAAAGAACTGTGATCTTCATTATGCTTTTCTTTTACTCGTGTTATTAATTATCCTAATTTCAAAACCTGTTTGGCTAAAGGGGACACGGCGTACTGGCTCAATCTTTAGAGCGTGCGACTTTTAATTGTAGAGTGCTGGGTTCGAATTCCGATTAGACCGTCCTTATCCCTACTGTTTTATTGGGTATCTTTTTTATTGTGACTGTCTTGGACAAAGTCTGGTTTTTCGTTCTATGCCTCTTTCAGGCAGAGCGTTAAATTGTCCGACTGATGTTTTTTTACGTATATCATATTTTACGACACTGATATTGGAAAAAAATGTCGCTTCATATTTTCTCAGGTATAGAAATGGTAAGTGATTTGTGTTTTCTTTCGGCGACAAAAATGTCGATATGATGTAAAAATATAATTGAAATGGAAATCGGTAAGGTTCGATATACATAATACAGAATACAAAATACAGAATACAAAATACAGAAATCTTGATTCATCTATCCAGGGAAAAATAAATACACTCTCTTCATACAACAGACGAAAGTAAAAAGTTTACAACCATAAGAAATTAAAAAGGTAGAATTTCGACTCAAAGAATAACAATACTAAAAATACTATATAAATCATAATATCACAATATCACAGCTGGAGTTACTGAATGTATGGATAAAAGAAAAATCTCAAGTTGTGTAAACGTTATAAATTCTATATAAAAAATTAATACACGTACAAAAATGAGTCAGTAAATAAAAGCATAGATAGTACCAAATAGAAATATTCTAGTCAAGTATTATTAAGAACTGCTTTAAAATGTTTTCTATGGTGTAAATAGTTATTTTCTAATAAAATAATTTTTTAAAGATATATATCGACACAAAAAAGAAGTGTATAATATGTCGAAGTTCCGGTTTCCAAAGTAAATTTCTGCACTCACTCCCAAGTACTAGGTTCGCGAATATATTGTTACAAAAAATCTAGATCTAGTGTTTGTAAAAAAATATAGGAAAGGAAAAAAGTGTACGTTTTTCAAGCAGCTAATCAAATTACAATGTAAAACTAGTGTTGATATTACACTAATATTGTTATTGGTTTTTGTTTAATTTCCGTTTCGAAAGAATCCCCGGTGGATCTTCTTTAACTTTTGTTAATAGACCTACTTGATATTTTGAGAAGGTTTTTATACAATCTTGATCTTATGTTACCATGAGATAAAATAATTTCAGACAGGTAAAGTAAAAAAAAAACATCCGTCGATTCTAAGGTTTCTAGTCTGGCTTTTTGTTTTCGACAACCCATGATCGCCTTCCTGTCAAGCGGTCGTTAACTTTTTAGCACAGAGATTAATTTCCTGTACATGTACCTTCATGGACTCTTTATCTCGTGGAGTGATTTTATGTCTTTCGTTTATCCTACAGGTAAAAGCTCAGATTACTTTTTTTCCTTGTTTTTTTTTTTTCTCTTTTAATTTCTTCAATTATTTTGATTCCTAGCATGTTAGTTAGCATTTTAGAAATTTTTTTTGCTTGTCTGTCTTTGTATTGTTCTAATGATAAAAACCGCAAGATACTTTTTTTTCCTTTTTTTTTTGAAGTTTTTGTATTTCTTGAATTATATTGATTTCTAGCACTTTTAGTCACTTTTGAACTTTTGACTTGTCTGTCTTTATATTATCCTACAAGATCAAGTTAACTTTTTCCTTTTTTTATTTTTATTTCTTCAATTATTTTTATTACAAGCACGTTTAGTTTGTCATTTTATAACTTATGACGTGTCTGTCTTTATATTATCCTAATGGTAAAAAGATGGAGATATTTTTTCCCTATTTGTTTTTTTTTTATTTCTTCACTTATGTTGATTCATGGCAGTTTTACCATAGTCACTTTGAAACTTTTGACTATCTGTCTTTGTATATTCCATTGATGAAAGCTCAGGATACTCTTAACCTTGTTTTTTTTTTCAATTATGTTGATTTCTAGCACTTTTAGTCATTTTAAACGTTTCACTTCTCTTTCTTTTTTTCCACTTATGAAAGCTCAAGATACTTTTTTTCAAATATTTTTTTTTAATTTATTCAATTATTTTGATTCCTAGTTAGTCAGTTTGGATCTTTCGACTGTCTGTCTGTGTATTATCCTGCTGTTGAAATATCTAAACACGTATTTTTTTCTTCTTGTTCAATTTTGTTGATGGCTCCATGCGCTTTTAGTGCATTGGAACTTGGAGCATGTCTTTCTTTAGTATTATCCTACGCGGATTGTTTTCGCGTTTTGCTTTCTGCTGTTCGGTTCTGTCACCTTACTATTCCAGCTTATTAGACATCCTTTAAGCCTGGTATCTTTTTAGTCTTCTGACCCATTCAAAAGTCATTTATGATTATCATTGTCAGGCTATCCATTCACTCGATTTGGCATGATATTCCGAAACTATGCATGTTTGATGAAATGGAATGGCATTTTAGGAATATCCTTCTCTTTGAGAAAGAGTGGTAGTTGAGTTGAGTGGAGTTGGTTTAACCTCGAGTGTCAGCACTATATAGACTAATTGTGGACGGACCCCAAGACTAACGTCTGACAATTTTAAGTGCTGCCACACACGAAACAGGGTGGGGATAACATGACTCATGTCTCAGCTGGTCACATTATACTGACACCTACCAACCAGTTACTGGGGACGAAATTAGACAAATAAATATACCGATCATGGGATTCGAACCGCGTACCTCCGGATCTGGAGACCAACGCTCTACCACTTGAAGCAGTCTTCTCCTAGAAACATTGGGAGAAGCAGCTGCATGCTTTATGAAGTGATGACAGTGATGAGTTTATTCAACCCCTTGGTGTATTTAATTCCATAAGTATTAATACGGGGGTAATGGTTTCTTTGTGATATATTAGAATTGTGATGTATGCAAAATTATTTTCGCTCTCTTTAGTTTTTGTAGAAAAGAAAAGAACATAAAAAGTGTCTACAAAAGAAGGGAATAAATCAAGAGGAAGGTGAATAACCCAAGGGTCGGTTTTAATCTTTGCGACTGTCATTGTTTCGCTCTATCTCAGACAAATAGCCAGACTTGACTGTAGTATTTTGGCTTACGCATAATTATAATGCTAAAGTTAGTGCAAATGTATCATCAAACAAAGAAGAAGGGGGGAGGGGGCACAGAAAGGTCGACACACACATACACGCACACACACACATATATATATATATATATATATATTCCAGGTACCCCGTTCCGATAACTGTTACTGTTCCTGAACTTTAAGTGAGATATCTTGTAAATGTTTAGTATTATTGATAATATCAAACGGCATTAGAAGTGCAACGTAGCACTAACATGCTTCAGTAAGAGACTTATGGTTTTTACAAACTACTCCTCAAAACATCGTTACGCTGATAATTGAAAAATGTCATACTTGGCTGGTTTAGTTGAGTTCTTTGCCTGAAGGTCACTGTACATGCTATAATGTGGACGTGTCCAAAGACTGACGTCTGACAACTTTATATGCTGCCATACATGAGATAGCACGGGACCTGGACTCATGTCTCAGCCACATTATAATGACACCGATCCAACCGGTAGGAGACAATATCGGACAAATGGTTTTTTTTACCGTTTGTGGGTTTTGAACGGTAAACCTCCCAATCCGGAAACCAAATCTCTTAGGCCAGAACCAGACTGCCGCTGGTGGCTGGGGTGGGGCTGTGGCTGGACTGGGGGTTGTTTATGAAACCCTCTTGTATTTATTTGCGCCGTCAGACCAAGGCTAAAAATTACAAGAGGGTTTCATACGGAAGCCACAGCCCCATCCCAGCCACCAGCGTCAGTCTGTTACCCCACCTCCCTCCCTAATTAGCTAGTCATCTTGACCTTGTTGAAATTAGTTTTCGTAATCTGGTCGAAACAAATACGCATAATCTCTATGGTAAACAAGGTTTATCTTTTCTCTTCTAAAGAAATGTCTCTTTCATTAGTGATTAAGCATTAATTTTTATATATTAAAAATATGTGTTTTCGACAAAGTGAAACACATAATTGCTGTTTGTTTATCTTACGAGATTAAATCTATTTTTTAACCTTGTATCGGAATTTTAAAGTCTGTTTAATAGATAAATAGAAAGCCAAGTCAAAAATAATATAATGTCTACCTTTGTCAACATTTTGACCATAGTGAAATAACGACAAAATTAATGTTATAACTGTACACACACATGTTTTCATATATCAGATTAATGCTAATAAAGCATAATTAAAAGAAAACTCTTAAGTTAATAAATACAGGCATGGTCCTCTCATTTCTCTCTCGCGCGCTCTACAACCCCTCTCTCCTTCTCTCTCTCTCTTCGCCTCTCTTTCTTTCTCTTTCTATCTCCCTCTCCCTCTATCTATCCATCTATGATCTCGCACTTTCTCTTCTTCTCCTTATCTCTCTCTCTCTCTCTCTCTCTCTCTCTCTCTCTCTCTCTCTCTCTCTCTCTCTCTCTCGCATTATATATAGTGCTAACGTTTAACGTTAAACCAACTCAACTTAACTCAAGGCCTCCTCTTCCTACGTTTGGGCATTACGGTAAAAAGACAAGCTTCACACATAGTGAAATTAGATGTAAAGGTTCATTATATTCGTTCCCATACTAATATTTAATTAGTTAATTGGTTTTGGTTGGAAAGGGGGGGGGGGGGTCTCCTGAAATAGTCGGTAAGGTGTCCGATAATCGACTTCCTTCTCTCTCTCAATATTTAATTAGTTAATTCGCTCTCTCTCTCTCTCTCTCTCAGGGCGTCTCCTGAAATGGTCGGTAAGGTGTCCGATAATCGACTTCCTGATTTTAGTTTCAGCAGTCAGTTCATCCATTTGTGCGGACATATGAACCACAAAGTTAGTGTTTTGAAATTGTTGTTTTGTTTCATTATAAACTTGTATTTTGTTTTAATCCAGTCACTATTTTGAGAAAACATCAAAGAAAAGCCCTAGTACGAACGGTTCTTCCGATTATTTTACTGATTTCTTGTATTTGATTCTTGCTGCTGTTATAAAGGATCATGTAGAAATAATTACAAGTCCATTAGCACTCCGCGTCTAGTAGTTTCATTCGTAGAAGATACCCTGATATGGATATAATACGCGGCAGATTGACCTCAATTCATCTTGTAAACAAGAAAGGTCCATAACGAGGTATGGCTAGCGCCGCTTCGCCATCAGACAGCCTGGCTGATCGTCCTTGGGTGGCTGAGACGTCTAGCACGATTTCCAGTTATTCTGATTATTTGGAAACTGGATTATTAGTTTCAGTTGTCAAAGAAAGCAGAGAAAACGAGTTTGGTGAGAGGTAACTAGCATCAACTGATGGATTGACTTAGGATCGATTTTGTGACAATTTTTGTTGTTGCGATTTTTTAGTTTTTTATATGAGCTACTTTCAAATGCGGTTTACTCAAAAGTTGCATGATCCATCTCCTTCAACACCAATTGACCAATTGCTTTAGAAATTCGTATGGTGTTGGTGCTTGATGTAGTAAACAATATAATAGAGGTGTATTTTAAATTTTGGTTTAGTTTTTTAGACATCTGAGATTCTGTCAAGACAAAATAGTTTTTTCTCTTGATCGGTAGATCTATATAGTAAAGTAAAACAATTTTGTAGTAAAAAATCTATTTCAAATATGCAAAATCTGCTTTATTATATTGTTAAGATACAATGGCTGCACATGTCTGACAAGTTTCAATACGGCGGCCTCACCATGGCAACCATGTGACCATTTTTTTTTAAATTACATTGTTCCTACATTTTCAGAATGTGCTGATTTCAATAGTTGCAGTTAAAACTAGCTAATGTGGATAACAAAGAAAATCTCTTTCAGGATCCGCCCCTCCTGTTTTGAATGTTTGTCAGTACAATTAAACGAAATAAACATTTGCATTTAGAACCAAAGCAACCTATATAACTTTAATAGCAGGCACAGGGAAGACAGTTAGGCTAACTAAAGATAGACAGTAACAGTATCTTGAAAAGCAAATTGACTGTTGATCTCCATCTGTAATTTAGAGGGAGGTGCACATCTCTACAGGTCATCTAGAGGGAGGATTACATCTTTAAAGATCATCTGGAGGAAGGTTCACATATGTATATATGTCATCCCACACGCATCCGCTAGGGTCCTTAGACCCCCTTAGGGTTAGACTTAAAGCTACGAACTCAACTCAACAACCATTCTTTTTTTATTATCTGTTTTTAAGAAATATTTGCCAATGTGTCTTTTTCTATGCCTAATCATGATATACTGTATAGTATATTCCATGCATTTCATTAATCTCTAACTTTGTAAACTGAAAAAAAATTAAGAGAATGAATAAATGATTTCTCAGAGGCGTTTGCACTGAGATAGGTAGAATAGATAACTTCATGTGTCACACGTTTGCATGCCGGAACTCTGCACTCATACTCCTAAAGCTGAGTTCATTAGTCGAGTCCTAGTCTTCAAGCCCATGCATCCGTAAAGCTGTGAGGTGTAAGACGTGAGTTCATACAGATATTGCGATTCCCAAAACGGTTACAAATAGAGGGAGGTTTACATCTCTTATCGTCATCTAGAGGGAGGTTTACATCTCTACAGGTCATCTAGAGGGAGGTTTACATCTCTACAGGTCATCTAGAGGGAGGTTTACATCTCTACAGGTCATCTAGAGGGAGGTTTACATCTCTAATCGTCATCTCGAGAGAGGTTTACATCTCTACAGGTCATCTAGAGGGAGGTTTACATCTCTAATCGTCATATCGAGGGAGGATTACATCTTTAAAGATCATTTCGAGGAAGGTTTACATATGTATATATGTCATCTCACACGCAACCGCTAGGGTCCTTAGACCCCCTTAGGGTTTGACTTAAAGAACTACGAACTTAACTCAACAACCATTCTTTTTTATTATCTGTTTTTAAGAAATTATTTGCCAATAATGTCTTTTTTATGCCTAATCATGATATACTGTATTGTATATTCCAAGCATTTCATTAATCTCTAACTTTGTAAACTGAAAAAAATTGACAGAATGAATAAATGATTTCTCATAGGCGTTTGCACTGAGATGGGTAGAATAGATAACTTCATGTGTCACACGTTTGCATGCCTTAACTCTGCACTCAGACATCCTTCCCAGACTGAGTTCATTAGTCGAGTTTTAGTCTTCAAGCCCAGGCACCCATCGAGCTGTGAGGAGGGAGAAGTGAGTTCATACAGGCATTGCGATTCCCAAAACAATAACAGATGGCGTAGCCAAGCCCCTTAAGCATGGGATTTTCTTAACTCTCATGTGCTTTGTTTGTACTTTTCTTAACTATCATGTGCTTTGTTTGTACTTTTCTTAACTATCATTTGCTTTGTTTGTACTTTTCTTAACTCTCATTTGCTTTGTTTGTACTTTTCTTAACTATCATTTGCTTTGTTTGTACTTTTCTTAACTATCATTTGCTTTGTTTGTACAGGTTGGATCGTTGTTAGTATAATGGGACCGACTGATTTGATAATAATTATCATCTGTTGAGACAGTAGTCCAGGTGTGCCGACACTGTTGCTGTGTGGCAGCACGTAATATTGTCATACGTTTGTCTTCGGACTTATCCACAACACAATAGAACATACAAAGCGCTGACGTTGGACGTTAAGCAACCAAGTCAACTCAGTTCTTGAACGCCGTTTGTGCAAGTGTAAGTATTTGATTTGAGTTTGGTTGGTTATGACAAATACCAAACCAGTAGGGCTTGTTGAGTTGAGTTGGTTTAACGTACAACATCAGCACAATAAAGGTTTTTTTGTAGACAGGCCCCAAAACTGACGTCTGACAATTATATGTGCTGCAATACACGAGACAGGGCGGGGATACCCACTGTCGCTGTGGGGCAGCACATAAAATTGTCATACGTTTGTCTTCGGACTCGTCCACAACACAATAAAACCTATAAAATGCTGACGTTGGTCGTTAACAAACCAAGTGAACTCAATGCTTGGACGCATTCACCCATCGTTTTAGTCTTGAAATGGGATACGTTATTACAAGGTATCTCATGTCACTACGAGCAAACCCCGCACGAACGGTGCTATATTAACGCCTTCAATCAAACACGAAACAACCAACATTAACGGAAAACAAATCTAAAAACCTGTGCTTCACATCCTGTTGAGCAATAGTAATTATTGCAATGAGTTATTGTTATTCTTTGCCCCAGTCAATAAAAACTAATATCCGGCCTTGACGTATCAAAACATTAAATTGGTGTCAGAAGTGTTAGCACGCGCTGGTTCCGATTTCCGAAACATGCAAATATATACAATGTGCAAGAGTAAGTACTTAAGTTGAGTTGGTTCAACGTCCAATATCAGCACTGGTATTGCTATATTGTGGACGGGGCCCAAGACTAACGTCTGGCAATTTTATATGATGTCACGCACTAGACAGTGCGGGGATATTACCATGACTCCTCTCTCAGCCCGTCAGATTAAACTGATACCGACCCAACCAGTAGGGGGACAAGTTAACAACTAGCCTATATCGCGGTCGGGTAACAAGTTTCAAGTCTGACAATTTTACGTGTATTGCACACAGACAGCTGTGATACCAGCCTTTATGTTACACTGACACCGCCCCCACTAAAGAAAGAAACGAAATCCGACAAATACATTAGCATCATCGTCGGCTCGAACAAGAGACATCTTTAATAGAAGCCCAGTGCTCTACCACTTACACCAGTTCGTTACCCCATCCCTCCCCCTCCAAATTCGTTTCTCTCTCTCCATCTTCCCCCCCCCTCTCTCTCTAATTCTCTCTCTAGCTCTCTCTCTCTCTCTCTCTCTCTCCCTCTTTCTCTCTCTCTATCTATCTATCTATCTATCTATGTATCTATCTATCTATCGCCATTTCTATCTTTCTCTCTCTCTCTCACTAACATTGAATATAACTTCGTATTTATAAATGTATGAATTGGTACATGTTCACTCTTTAGATCTTTCGCCCCAATGTAAATATAGCCGATATAGTGCAGACGTTGGACGTTAAAACCAACTCAACGAAACTGGCTTTAAGCTCTACTCATTCAATCATCAGTGAAATTATGAATTTATAGTAAAGGTAAATTAAATTAAATGGTAAAAAAATAAATGATTTCCTATTATTAAATTACTTCAAGTCAAATTGTTGTCTTTCTTTTTATAACGTGTAAATAAGAAGTAATGTGGCAAAAATTTATAAAAGACGATCTGATTTGTTTAAAATTCATATTTTTAAGTGAAGAGAAAGAAATAAAGTTAAGCCATGTCTATATTATCGCGTGTTGAGACAAAAGACAAAGACAGACATGGACAACGGCATTTACTGGATAACGTAATTATTAGTTTATTGTGTTGAATTCATGTTTTATATCTGACTTTACTATCTCGTCTTAACAACACTAACAATTCAACTTAATAAATAAATATCTTAAGACCGGGTGAAAACAAAGAAATAATATCCATTAAGTCTTTCAAGAGAAATGATTCTTTAAAAAGTTTTTTTAGGCAATATGGTTAGAAGATTAACAGAAACGTGAAAGTTTAAATAATGAAACAAAAAAGAGAAAATGAACAAATTAAAAATCAAACAAAATTTGAAAACAAAAAAACAAAGGAGAAACACAGAGAGAGACATAAAGACAGTTGGACAATGAAACAGACATCGAAAAATACAAAATAATAGATATACAAATAAACAAAAAAGGAGATCGTGGAACCGTCATAGACTCTAGAAGAAAAGGCAAATACAGACAATGGAAATGACAGAGACAGACAGGCACTGAAATAGAGATATTCAAACAATGAGAGAAATATTAATAAAGCAAATTTAATTGTAAGAAAATGAATAAGAAGACAAGAAATATTTATGGATTATTAAAAACTGTACAAGAACTAACAAGTAAAAACTTCTAACATGTAGTTGTAGTTGGGTTGGTTTAACGTACGACGTTTGAACTATATAAGTTATATTGTAAACGGGTCTTTAGACTTCCGTCTGATATTTTGATGCACTGTACTGCCACACACAAGCCAGGTCTGGGATAAAATGACTCATGTTCTATCAGTCATATTAAACTAACACTAACTTGTATTTAGGACTTTCTAGTTTAATTTTTATAATTCAGGTTGAGAGCGCTTCTATGTCATGCTAGCTAAGTCCAGAACAAATGGGTATTTTACTAACGGCCCGTTGCCTTGGTTTTTAATAGTGATTTTTTTTTTCTCTGTATAAGGGAAAAGACAAGGTATCATAAATTGGTGCAGGTTGCGGCTTCTACTTGGGTTGTTGCGAGTTTGATCCTTGGAAAAGAGGGAGGAGGGCGGCGCAAGCGGTAGGGTTTGAATCCACGATTGAGAATTTTTTTTATAGTTTCGGCTAAGACGGAACCCCTCATATTCCCGCAGTGATTACGTGTAGCAGCATGTAAAACTTTTTAGACGTTAGTCTTCAGACCCGTTCAAGATATAGTCTAGTTTCAGATGATAGAATCTAATTTAAGGAACCAAACCCTACAAAACGCTTAAAAAGAAATATAGTTACCGGGGTAATACATTAATCTTTATAGCGTCAGACAGGTCACAATCAGTGGCTTATGGCTATGATGATTTTTTGCTTTTTGTTCGAAATTCTTATTGAGGGTATAACGGACGCAGTTTCTTTTTTTCTGTGAGACTCAAATTAATTATACTTAATTTCACTAATTAGTATACTTTGTTTTCTTATCATCAAGTTTTCTTTCGTGTTATCTCTCTCCATCACTCTCTCTATCTCTCTCTCTCTCTCTCTTTCTCTCTCTCTCTCTCTCTCTCTCTCTCTCTCTCTCTTTCTCTCTCTTCAGACTTGGGGCCCCTTTATACTATAGCCTATTATAGTGCTGACGTTGGAGGTTAACCGTCTTAACTCACTCTCTCTCTCTTTCTTCACTCTCTCCATCTCTCTCTTTGTGTCTCTCTCCGTTCCTTTTCCTCTCTCCCCTTTAGTTTATTTTTAATATGTCTTTGTGGAGAGCGCGCGAACTGGCGCCCAATCGGGAGAATTAATGTGACTGACTGAGACCGGGACCCAGATAAATGTATCTCGAATTTATCTCTGTCTAGCACGACGTTTAAATGTCAAATGTTAGTCCTGGGGTCTATTCACATTACAGCTTTAAAAGTTTTGACTTTAGAAGTAAGCCAAATTAACTCTACTGAACATCTTTCAATGTTTCTCTCTCCGCGTTCTTGTCAATGTATAAATTTTCTTTCTCTTTCTCAATATTCTTTTGCTTTGTTTTGTTTATTTGCTTATCAAAAACTTTTTTTTCTATTGTGAAGACTGGCACAAAAATTGTAATATAGCCACAATAGACATTATAAGAAGAAAAAAGCACTACAACAAAATAAAAACATCTTCAACGAGTTCAACAAAATAATTGTATCCCACACTCACAGACACGCACATACACACTCACACTCAAGTCATACAACATGATATCGCATATTTTATTGTTTTTACTTTTCCTAATAAATTCCCCGATAACCTTTACAACATACATTGTATTATTTTCTCCCATCAGTCTCGCCTCGTTCTAATTTACAGGGATCACCAAGCAACATATCAACAGTTACGTCATATCCTGTAACTCCGGAAGTTCATTCGTCGCAACTGAAGCCCGGACATACGTCTGTAAGGGCGAGAGGGCAACTCCCTGGCAACTCCTATGGCTTC
>RQTK01000208.1:523792-549134 GCA_003991915.1 Elysia chlorotica | reverse complement strand
ATAGATAGATAGATAGATAAATAGATAGATAGATAGATGGACACTACTTACAGCTAGGCAGGTATACTGATAGTTAAATAGAGAGTAAAAAGGCTGATCACATGCATTTAATCCACATAGTGAAGATGTGTTGATAATTAGATTGTGCACATAAATGAAGTGATGAAGATATGACAAAGAAGAAAGATAAACAGTAACAATGCGAATGGGTCCGACCTCTTTCTCACAAAAGTCACGTGGTGCTTGTAAGCGGGCGTGTGCAAAAAGTAATTTAAAATAGATCTATGTTCTAGCCCACTCAGCAGATTGTTTACGAAAAAAAAAAAAGTACAACCATCACATGATTTTTTATTTCTTTTACGTTTTTCTAGAGAAAGGGGTCAGCCCCATAAGCTGACGTGAATTTTCATTGACAAGCAACCACCGCAGACAGACAATCAGTTACGTGTGTATGTGGGTGTGCGTGTGTGGATATAAAAATAAACAAATCGGATGGGTGGTTGATTGATTGATTGGTTGGTTTGTTGCCTGGTGTGTTGGTTGATTATTCGGTTGGGTGGTTGATTGTTTGGTTGCGTGGTTGACTGTTTTGTTGGGTGGTTGACTGTTTGGTTGGGTGGTTGACTGTTTGGTTGGATGGTTTACTGTTTGCTTGGGTGAATGACTGTTTGGTTTGTTTGTTGCCTAATTGGTAGGTTGATTGTTCGGTTTGGTGGTTACATAACGTTCAGTGTCTGTGTATAGGCTATAACGCGAATGTGCTCCTAAAATAATAATAAAGATATATAACTAATACTTATACTAATATTTTTCGCCGATACTAAAATTCGACTCGGCCAGTATAGGCTCCGACAAATAAATTTGCCCGTTCCCATCGGGATTGAACCTGGAACTTCTGAAATAAGAGACCATCGCACTAACAATTACAAGCTAGCACGGACGGTAAAGTATCATAATGCTAAAAATAAATGGAAAAGTAATATTGATTACAGGATAAAGAACCTTATACCTAAGCAAAATGATGACGATGTAAAAGCTTTTTTAATCAACAGACCCATGGGCTGAAGTTGTTGCCAGATCCATTCATTGGAAACGATGTACAGTATGAAGGGGTTTAAGGTAAAAAGGAAAAATATCGGAATTACGTAAACGAGAAAAACACTGTTGCTTTTATGTCTACTGTTGTTATTGTTACATCGGGTTTTTATAGTGGGAGGCGAGGTAGAAAAGTCAGCAAAGATTTTATTACATGATCCAATAACTACTAAGAAGGTGTGAAAGTATGAATGTGAGATAGAAGGGAGGGGGGGGAGGGGTAAAAAGAGAAAGCGCAAAGTACAGAAATGGTAACATAGAGAGAGACACATAATGGGCAAGAGAGAAAGCGATTAGAGGTTAGCGAACCAGAGCGAACATGAAAGAGACACTTGTAGAATGAGAGAGAGAGAGAGAGAGAGAGAGAGAGACAGGCAGATGAGAAATGTAGATGAGACAGAAAAGCAGACTCACACTAAGTATTATAATATAAACACCCCGGGCGGTCATTCCCCTGGCGACCTAATGTAATTTCTTAGTCCCCTCTCGCGACCTGGACAAATGTATTATGTTTAGCTAGGTCTTCAAGGGTACACTTTTATTTGTTTGCTTGTTTGTTTGTTTGTTCGTGGATTTTTTTTCCAGATTTGTATTGAGTTCTTTGTGTTTGTTTGTTTTTTGTTTTTTAGTTTGTTTGTTTTATTTGTTGTTGTTGTTTTTTTCAGTTGATGTTTATAGGAAATTGTTGGATCACAGATTGGAGAGAGAAAGAGAGTTTTTGAGTTGTTGTTGAGTTGGTTTTAACGCCGCATATCAGGACTATATAGCCTATATACTGACACCGACCCAACCAGTAGGGAACGCAACTGCCAGGATTCGAACTCGGGACCTTTTTGCGTTGGAAGCCGATGTTCTACCCCTGGACCACCGCGCGCCCCAGAGAAAGAGAGAGGGAGGGACAGACAGACAGACAGACAGACAGACAGACAGGATAATTCTGAGATTGAGGGACAAAGGGAAAGAACGAGAGAGACAGGAGAGAGAAAGACCAAGAATGGAGGAGAGAAAGAGATAGAGGTGTAGAAAGAGTATGGTTTTGTTTCGTTATGATTTATTTGTACATTGTTTATAGTTACCTTGAATTGTTTCTCCTTAATAATGGTGTTTTGGTGATGTCGTTTTTACTTTAAGCATGTCCCAATACTGTTGGTTTTTCTCCCGCCAACACTATGTATTTTAACTTTGATTGAATAAAGTTTCAATTTAATTAAGTTCCCAAAAAGAATGCCAACCTTTGGATGTTGAAGGGAAGGTAAGTAATGGTTGGTTTAGTTGTTTAACACGTTAAGTGGAGAGAGAGAGAGGGGGGGGGAGAGAGAGAGAGAGAAAGAGAGAGAGAGAGAGAGAGAGAGGGAGAGAGTGACAGTTAAGAGAACTATTGATAGATCCACATTTATACAGATGGGTCCACCTTTAAACCCACGGTGCGTTGATATGTTTTCTAGACGGAAGTTCCAAAGAGCTTTATTCTGCCTGCGGCGAAACATGCTCTTACTCTGGGACTGAGCTTAAAGGCATCCATGCAAATCTTCTAACATTAAATTAATGAAACTTTCTAGAGAAATCCATCCCTGGCAACGCATACAGTCCTTTTCACAGATTCAAAATCGGCCGTACAATCTTTGGAAGCTATAGAAAACTCATCATAAGCTTTTGACACACTTTTAGAAAAAAATTAAAAAATTTAATTCGAAGTCCTCCAAATATGAAGCTCATAAAGGACACAAAAAACCCACTGACGCTGTAAACCTGACAAAGCAGGCTTTATCATAATTATTTTCAACATGAATTTCTTCACATAATAATTCCTCATCAATAACATTAGAACGGCAGATTTTGATCCTGCGCTGAACTGTCTTTGTGAACCTTTGTTATTCTATTACGTAAGAAGCCTGGTAAGTTTGTTGGGTTGTTGTTGTTGTTGTTGTTGTTGTTGTTGTTGTTGTTGCTGTTGTTGTTATTTTTGTGGTCTTCGTTGTTGTTATTGTTGCTTTTGTTGTTGTTGTTTTTTTGTTTTGTTTTGTTTTTAAACCAATAATGAATTTCTTTTTAATATCTTGTTTTATGGCAAACAATATAACAACAGTCTTCTACTGTGACTGTTTCAGATTACTGTGTCTTAAGAGTCTACAATATAACCATGAGACAAAACCCCTTTTTCACAGGTAGCGCTCTTAAAACGAGACAGAAAGTGAATAGTATTCTGTCAATACATGTTTATTTGTTTAATTTTGTGTGTGTTGCTTGGTGACCAATGTCGCCATTACTATAGGCTATATTGTGGACGAGTCCCAAGACTAAAGTCTTCTACGTGCTGCCACACAGCGGATGATAACATAAGTCATGTCCCAGCCGGTCACGTTATACATGTACGGACAAATACCAAACAAGTAGGGGTTGCTGAGTTGAGTTGGTTTAACGTCCAACATCAGCACTATATATGCTATATTGTGGACGAGCCCCAAGATTGACGTCTGACAATTTTACGTGCTGCTACACCTCAGACAGAGCGGGGATACCATGAGTTCTGTCTCAGCCGGCCACATTAAACTGACACCGACCCAACTAGTAGGGAGCGAAATCGCCAGGGCTCGACACATTTTGCGTCGGAAGCCGATGTTCTATTTGGACAATTTATACATTTTTGATCAATCGTGATTTTTGAAAAACGGACCACTCGTTGGCAGATGAGATCAACCCTCTTCCACTTGTGCCAAATGCTCCCCCTTCCCCCCCCCCCCCCCCCTTCTTTTCCACGCCTCTTTTTTTACACGCCATACGACGCGATTGAATTAAGTATAACGATGCTATAAGGCTAGATCCCGTACAAAGGATATAATGGTACCCTAAGCATGGGACATGCTATCCTATGCCGCGCGAGAACAGTGGAAGTAATCATATGGAAAATATGAATGCGCATCGCTGCTAATACCCACTGAGTCACGTTATGTACTCAGTTCTAGTAGATTTGATTACCTTTATCTGCCAGGACAATGAAAAACCGGATAGAAATGAGCGCGCTTCGTAAAATAATGTGATTAGTAGTGCCTTGATTACCTTCCAAATGATCTAGCATCTCATTATTAGAACGTCCTTGCCTTTAGGCATGCGTGGTAATACATATCAGAGCCAATAGATTTAGTGAGACGTTTCACTAAAAGTATTCGCAGTGCTTTTGATACGGGAAGCTAGCATGACGCCTGCTCACTCTGTTTCTTTTAGATAATAGAAATTAAGGCGGTTGAACAATGTTCAAAGTGGGTTTTTACTAATATTTAAAGAATGAAGAAACACCTTAACTGTTCTGAGCCATGTATATGAAAAAATCCTCGTCGTGGAACATCTCACTATTTCAAACTCTCTGGTAATATGGTGTACCGCCGCAAAGCCTTGTTGAAAGACATGTACCTCGTTTGACCAGAGACTCGTAATCTCAATATTAATTACGCTCCTTCTGAATGTAAGCTTAATGAATACGTACGGGGAGAGAGCATCCAATCAGCAGAAGATGCCGTAATGTTATTTTGAAATCATAACGCTGACTTCCATGCTACAGCGAGGCTGTCTCAAATCGAAGGCGGTGGTTAAAATAATAGGGTTAAAGCAAAGAGTTTATGAATAGCAGTATAGGGTTCAGTGACGGCACAATACTGCAGGACTTAAATGGTTCTGGGAATAGGACTTCTTTCATCGATCTCCCTCTTCACCCCTCTTTAAAAGAAAATTAAATATATAAACCCAATCTTACCCGACCCCTGTCTTAGCTGTCTCCCTCTATCCTCTCTTTCCACTTCAGAACCTCCAAAACTAGGGAATCCCATACATAAGAGGATCAGCCTGTAGTAATAGAATGAACTAGCATAGGATCTACCATGTTTTGCCTTTCTCCTAAGTTTTTGTCTTCTATCAACACCGCCTGTCGCCGTTTAGGACTCTCCAGGGGAACCTAGGAGACTTTAAACCATCAGAGAGATGGGAGATAGATTGCTCTCACTCTGGACCTATAACCTAGGAGACTTTAAACCGTGAGAGATGGAGAGATACTGCGCTCTCTATCTCTCTCTCCCTGGCTATATAGAGAACACAAAAAGAGGGCAGAAAGTCGCGCATTACACCTGTTATCACACCATCATCATCATCACCATCATCATCATCATCATCATCATCATCATCATCATCATCATCATCATCATCATCATCATCATCATCATCATCATCATCATCATCATCATCATCATCATCATCATCATCATCATCATCATCATCATCATCATTATCTTTATCTCATCACATCAATGATACATGCTCCAGGGGAACCATCATCATCATTATCATCATTATTATCAATATATATTGTCAATGTACTTTTTTTTCAGCATACGAGTGTATTTGGTTGAATAAAATATTTAATGTTAGAGGACTTTGTTTTAATATCTGTCAAAAAAGGAACAGTGTTTTAACATTCGGTGGTTGGATAATTGCTAAATTCAAGCCACCAGTAGTTGAATTCTAAATGATGCATGCTAGGCAGATGATTTTCCTATATCACTGATATGCTCAGTGGATAATTTATCAGAAACACGCATTAGCTCGTCAAGGCGCCAACAATAATGTTTTTAAGCTCTTAAAAAGTGCAAATGGGAATCCATTTACATAGTCATTTATAAAACACCGTTACAGATCTGGTATTCTCTTAAATGGCATTGTTCGTTAAACGTGAACTCATGATTTACAAGAAACTAGCTAACCTCTTGGTGAAATCGCTTTTCCCAATTATAACACCATTCTTCCTTTCTTACGACTATTTCTACTTCTTCTTGTACTTTTTTTTTCTTTATGTACTATGTCTGATGCAGACATCGGCGATTAAGCTTTCCATTCTTCTCTGTTTCTCTAGATCTACAAAAGGGCGCAATGATCTCGTTAAATTTTATACCGATGTTCGTTGCTCGGATGAAAGACGAGACCTTATTGAGTAGTTTATCTTGCAATCGAAACGGCGCGAGATGAATGCTGGTTCTATTAAGTCAGCGTATTTAAGATGTATTATTTCGGCGCCTGCTTTGCCCAAAGGGCGTTCAATGATTATCGAAGTGGTGGAATATTCAAATTTTCTTGGCGGGAAAAATGCATGCAGTCATGTACACTAATGAAAAGTGAACAATGCTTGTTGCATAATGCAAGCCGGTTTAAAGTTTTTTTTCAGACTTGTTTTAATTTGTTGTTGTTGTTTTTTGTTTTTGTTTTTGTTGTTGTTTGTTTGTTGTTGTTTTTGTTTTGTTTTTGGGTGGGGTTGTTGCTGTTGTTGTTTTTGTTGTTGTTGTTGTTGTTGTTGTTGTTGTTGTTGTTGTTGTTGTTGTTGTTGTTGTTGTTGTTGTTGTTGTTGTTGTTGTTGTTGTTGTTGTTGCTGTTGTTGTTGTTGTTGTTGTTGTTGTTGTTGTTGTTGTTGCTGCTGCTGTTGTAGTTGCTGTGGTTTTTGTTGCTGTTGTTGTTGTTGTTGTTGTTTTGTTGTTGTTATTGTTGTGCGTGTCTAGTATGATTATAACATCTATTAATCACAAGTTTGGAACCTGTTATGTGCGTAGTCAACATAAAATCTGAGTCGTTTAATCCAGATCTAATATAAAGGTCGTAAGTAGAAAGTTTTACTAAGCTGACGAGTTGTCTTAAGATTTTTTTAATACGCAGTCTGACGGCGCATTGCAAATTATTGTGACGTTGTTCTTATGACTCTAAATTCAAAATTATTTGAATTTTTCTTATGTTTGAAACGTCATCTAATCTAGACTAGACGCATATTAATTTTTTCGTGTTGTTTCATGGTGTTATTTGTCAATTTTTTTATGCCTCGATTTGTTCTACAAAATGAAAGAAGGGATTTAATCAATAATAATATTTATTATATACGTTTCTTTGAAAAGCTTACTTTAAAAATAATTTTCCAAGGACTTCATTTAAGGGTATAATCATTTAATCAATAATATTTATATATATTTCTTCAAATAGCTTACTTTAAAAATAAAATTATTTGTGGGCTTTCAAATTGACTTTCTTGATCCAAACTAAAAGTGATATTACTCTAGTCTTGTTTTATGAAAGTAAATAAGACTATGATAATTATGTTTCAATATTTTACTAATTTGTATTGCAAAGTACAGACTATTTAAAATTAGAGGGCTCAGTGCTCAATATTTACTTTGAACTGGTAAATGCTTAATCAGTAAGTAACGTAGTTGTCACAGATGACATGGGGCTATTATGGCTTTGAAGTCTCAAGTAACCTCATGAATATTAAATAGGTCCGTAGAATGGAAAAGTACACGATACTTACCACGTAGAAGTTTACTGTAGATTCTACGGACCTATTAATATTCATCGAGATCAATTTCCCTCCCTTATCCAATTTATAAACCATCCTTTACGAGTCAAAACGTAATTAAATACATGTATAAGTATTTGGCAAGTGTACAAGCATAATTGTTAACAGCTGTGAAGTGTGAAGCTCTGCAGGCGTAGTCGAGTCAGCCTATCTCAATTGACTTCGATGAATATTAATGGGTTCATAGAATCTAAAGCAAACTTTTACTTGGTAAGTAACGTTTACTTTGCTAATAATATTAATGCGGAATGTCTCTCGTTTATTTTTCTCCCGTTTAGGGCAAAGGTGGAGAAACAGTTAAGGATTTTAACAAATCTTTTATTCCAAAATGTACAGTGTATTTTTGCATCATGAAGTTAACGTTATGTGTTTATTTCAGCACTGTCTTCAATACATTCTTCTTTTTACTTTTCCCTAATAGTTTATAATCATCTTTTACTGTTATATTAAATTAAATTTTAGTTTCATTCATTTACATAGCCATTTATAAAACCCCATTACAGATCTGGTATTCTCTTAAATGGCATTGTTCGTTAAACGGGAACTCATGATTTACAAGAAATTAGCTAAACTCTTGGTGAAATCGCTTTTCGCTATTATTACACCATTCTTTTTCTACAACTAGATCTACTTCTTCTTCTACTTCTTTTTCTTTATGTACCATGTCTGGTGCAGACATCGGCGATTAAGCTTTCCATTCTTCTCTGTTTTCTCTAGATCTACAAAAGGGCGCAATGACCTCGTTAAATGTTATACCGATGTTCGTTGCCCGGATGAAAGACGAGATCTTATTGAGTACATAGTTTATCTTGCAATCGAAACGGCGCGAGATGAATGCTGGTTCTATTAAGTCAGCGTATTTAAGATGTATTATTTCGGCGCCTGCTTTGCCCAAAGGGCGTTCAATGATTATCGAAGTGGTGGAATATTCAAATTTTCTTGGCGGGAAAAATACATGCAGTCATGAACACTAATGAAAAGTGAACAATGCTTGTTGCATAATGCAAGCCGGTTTAAATTTTTTTTTCCAGACTTGTTTTAATTTGTTGTTGTTGTTTTTTTTGTTGCTGTTGTTGTTATTGTTGTTGTTGTTGTTGTTGTTGTTGTTGTTGTTGTTGTTGTTGTTGTTGTTGTTGTTGTTGTTGTTGTTGTTGCTGTGGTTTTTGTTGCTGTTGTTGTTGTTGTTGTTGTTTTGTTGTTGTTATTGTTGTGCGTGTCTAGTATGATTATAACATCTATTAATCACAAGTTTGGAACCTGTTATGTGCGTAGTCAACATAAAATCTGAGTCGTTTAATCCAGATCTAGAATAAAGGTCGTGAGTGCAAAGTTTTACTAAGCTGACGAGTCGTCTTAAGATTTTTTAATACGAAGTCTGATGGCGCATTTCAAATTACTGTGACGTTGTTCTTATGACTCTAAATTCAAAATTATTTGAATGTTTCTTGTGTTTGAAACGTGGTCTAATCTAGACTAGAGCGTAGACGCATATTAATTTATTCGTGTTGTTTCATGGTGTTATTGGTCAATTTTTTTATGCCTCGATTTGTTCTACAAAATGAAAGAAGGGATTTAATCAATAATAATATTTATTATATACGTTTCTTTGAAAAGCTTACTTTAAAAATAATTTTCCAAGGACTTCATTTAAGGGTATAATCAGGGACGATAGATAATTCATTTCTAAAATGTTAAAAGGAGGCGTACATAAACATAAAATTATGTGTGGGCTTTCAAATCGACTTTCCAAAATAATAATAATAATAATAATAATAAATTACATTTATTTAGCGCTTTCCATTTTCAGAATATTTTAAAAAATCTCAAAGCGCTTTACAGTGGATACACTAAATACGCATACATACTAAAAGTGATATCACTCTAGTCTTGTTTTATGAAAGTAAATAAGACTATAGGATAATTATGTTTACTAATATTTTACTAATTTATATTGCAAAGTGCAGACTATTTAAAATTAGAGGGCTCAGTGCTCAATATTTACTTTGGTAAATGCCTAATCAGTAAGTAACGTAGTTGTCACAGATGACATGGGGCTATAATTATGGCTTTGAAGTCTCAAGTAGCCTCATGAATATTAAGTAGGTCCGTAGAATGGAAAAGTACACGATACTTACCACGTAGAAGTTTGCTGTAGATTCTACGGACCTATTAATATTCATCGAGATCAAATGCCCTCCCTTATCCAATTTATAAACCATCCTTTACGAGTCAAAACGTAATTAAATACATGTATAAGTATTTGACAAGTGTACAAGCATAATAGTTAACAGCTGTGAAGTGTGAAGCTCTGCAGGCGTAGTCGAGTCAGCCTATCTCAATTGACTTCGATGAATATTAATGGGTCCATAGAATCTGAAGCAATTTTTTACTTGGTAAGTAACGTTTACTTTGCTAATAATATTAATGCGGAATATCTCTTGTTTATTTTTTCTCCCGTTTAGGGCAAAGGTGGAGAAACAGTTAAGGATTTTAACAAATCTTTTATTCCAAAATGTAGAGTGTATTTTTGCATCATGAAGTTCACGTAATGTGTTTATTTCAGCACTGTCTTCAATACATTCTTCTTTTTTATTTCTCACTAATTGTTTATAGTCATCTTTCACTGTTATTTTGATTCCTTTACTGCACAAAATTGAACTAAAGTGTATGACTTTCTTACGAGTCACTTTTTGTCTTACAGAGGTATACCACGTACTATGCCAAGACGTTTGTCTCAGCCTGTCACATCACCATTACAAAAATAAAATTTTGAGTACATGTACAATGTGACCGGATGAGACATGAGTCCAGGTTTTCCTGTTTGTTTCGCGTGTGACAGCACATAAAATTGTCAGACGTCAGTCTTGGGGCCCGTGCACAATATAGCCTTATAGTGCTTACGTTGGACCTTATGTTATAAACTCAACTCAACTCTACACCTATCCAACCAGCAGATAACAAGGCAGCCTGATCAGGACTCAAACACAGAACCTTTAATTCAAGGATGTGCGCTCTGTCGACTACGTTGCCCCTTCCCCACCCTTAAAAAAGCTCATGTCCCGTTTATGTGTACAATTTCTTAGCATTAGACTTTTTAAAACGTCTGAAATAAGAGATGAGTGACGTTCCATAATCACATATGTCTGCTCTAGAGCCGGCACTTGTGAATGAATGAATATACAAGTAGACGGGCTAATGCCCTCTGCAGCGCGCTGCACTATCCGTGATATCTGTGTGCGAGCTATAAGACCCTCACCTGTCAGCTGCCTGGCTTCTGGTCGAGTAATAAACCTGTCATCACAGAATCATGTCAAGTTATGCCCCCCAAAAATGCATGCGAATTAATATTCACCACGAGCGCAGAGCTGAGAGTGAGGGTCTTATCTCCACTGGCAGGAGCTTCCTGTCTGTCTAATGGCCGACGTGTTGCTTAGCCTATCTAGTCTATAAATAAAATATCACTGATTGGATCTGAACACTTAGTTAATTGGTGTTTCTTTTTAACGTTCAACGTCAAGATGAAGCCTGTATTGTGTTCGCTTCCACAGCATGGACTATAGTGCTGATGTTGGACGTTAAACCAACTCAGCTTAACTCAACTCAGCGGTGTTGACACAAACAGTAGGCGAGGAAATTTAACAGTATCAAATCAATTTTGTCTGACAGTGGGATTAGAAGCGGGGACTTCCCCACTATGATCTTACCGCAGTGGTGGTAGAGGATGTACAAAAGAATAATTGCAGCTTTATTTTAATTAAATTTTCTGATTCATCAAAGCACGACTTCATGCATTTTCTTAGCATTAGATTGTTTCAAAACGTTTTAAATAAGAGATATGTGACGAGCCATAATCACTCTATGCCTGTTCTAGACCCGGTACTTGTGAATAAATGAATGAATGAATGAATGAATGAATGAATGAATGAATGAATGAATGAATGAATGAATGACTGGATGGATGAATGAATGAATCAATTATTGGAATGATGCTGGCTTCTTCGAGAATCTGTTGCGTTCATTATCTAAGAGTATATTCACCCTGGAATAATGGCATCCGTACATATCTCTGTAATCGTGATTTAGATATGAGTATAGTCTGTCTACAAGACCAGCAAAACAAATAGTGTGGGTTCACGGCTCACGTGACCGCCTAGAAACTGAAATCACTTCGCCATAAGGTTAAAAGAAGGGGTCATTAAACTCTCAGTCATTTACAGCGAAAATAATTTCATAACAGCACTCTATCCATCAATGAAACTGGAAACCAGACATTATTAATTTTTTTACAGCAGGCTTTAGTTTTCCTCTTTACTCACTAACCTTTGCTTCCCAGGGACGGCACGTGTTTTGGATAATTTTCGCTAAGATGATCTCCCATATGTCTAAATCTAGATATCTATAACCACGCAAGTTTACTGTGGACCCAGGGAAATTAAAGATCAAGTTTCTTCTTCCCCCGAGTCGAATAACCTCCCTTTGAGTACTGCTCATACTGTTTGAAGGGGTTCTTTGTTTGTAGATTGTCCATCAAAGGGCAAATTATATCCCTTGGCTAGGCTAGTGTTTCGACAAGTCACGATGATCATCTTTGTAACTCAGTTTTCCGTCATGTTCTTATACCGACTGCCGCGAGCTTCTTCTGGGTATAGTAGCTAATATCTTGACAATTCGGTTTAGTGTTAAGCTCATGGTGTAATCCTTCTTTTTTAGCCTTGCCTGATAGAGGTAAATAGTGACTCGCTACTGGAACATGCGACCACTTCAACCTGGCCAACTCCCTTATCCCTATCGGCATCTTCAAAGAAAACATTATTGTTACTCTACTTGTGTTTCAGGATGTGTGGCCGATTGAAATGAGCCCATCAAGACCAGTTAACTTATAATTTGTCAGGGGCGAGAAAAAATTAATGAGAAATGAAAGGAAATTGTCAAAGATCGATCACGGATAACAAGTACAGAGAGTCCTGAAATTGCCTTGTTTCGATTTTTCTCGGTCTAAAATAAAAAATGCCAATTCGAAATTTATTTTGATTTTTCACCTTGACTTCGGTAAGAATCACACCAAAGCCTTCGTAACCCTATACAAAATTTCAATGGCACAGACACAAGTCATTCGGATGTCGGGGGGACAATTACGTCTGGTTGATCAGGCTAGTGGATATAATGCTTAGATCGATCCATTCTTGTATAATTTCTATAAAAAATAAACTACTATATTTGAGATATGTGCTTCTTAGGTAAAATACTAAGATAAAAGTTGATGCGAAAGACAGATTCAAAGTTTCGTGAATGTCAAATATTGGTTTTGTTTTGTTCGTTGTTGTCTTAACCTTCAACCTCAGCAAATAGACTGTATCGCAGAGTAGTTCAATTATTGTATGAAGCATAGTACCGAACCTCGACAGAACCAGAGAAAAAAATGTGGTCATATCGGTGATTGTACCAACGACTTTCCCATCATAAATCCAGCGCTTTACTAATACTATTGACTCATTTTGTTCCTCAAGATAACTCAGAAAGATACAAATAATACTAACATGCAAGCTAAGGATAATCAATACAAAAAGATATAATTTACAACCTTATACGTTATGTGAAAGGAAAGGTACAACCCGCCAATGAATAATTATGATTATACCATACTACTGAAAGTGCAAAAAGACACTGCTACTTGTTTGTTTTTTTTGTTGTTTTTTTTGGTTCTTGTTTTTATTTTTCTTTATTGTTCGTTTTTTAGCTTGTTATTAATTTTGTTGTTTTTGTCGTCGTTGTTGCTGTTATTGCTGTTGTTGTTGTTGTTGTTGTTGTTGTTGTTGTTGTTGTTGCTACGGTTGTTGTTGATGCTGTTGTTGTTGTTGCTGTTGCTGTTATTTTTCTTGTTGTTGTTGTTGTTGTTGCTGCTGCTGCATCTGCTTGCATGTTTTTAAGGGGATTTTTGTTTTTATTATATTTCAAAGCTACTAAATGGAGAAAAAAAACTTGATCTTGTTTTGGTTGAATCTGTACAAACCTGTTAGAGGTTACCTGCCAGCACAACTATTAATGATGGAACCAACGTACATGTTTGGATTAAGTCGCACTGTTCCTCTGGGCCTTCACATAAGCATGAGCACGCATGTAAACAGTTTAACTATCTTCACACTGTGGGTATAACTATCATCCTTCAACAACTAGCCAAATATTTCCAGACACAGTCAGATGCCGTTGAATAATTCAACAGATTTACGAATTTATGACTGTATTACGGTTGCCGTTGACGGTAAAGTTTACTCTACATTTTCTTCTAAAATATCGTTATTTTCTTTACTGATTGAACTTTCTTACGAGAATTTTTCAAACAAAGTGAACTTCCAGAAAACTTATCGCCTGGTCTTTATAGGCCACCCAGGCAGACAGGTGCAGAGACGCAAAGATACAGAAAAAGAGGAAAGGAGTGGTTGGTTGGTTGGTTGGTTGGGTTGGTTTAACTTCCAACAGCAGCACTATATAGGATATATTGTGGACGGGCCCCAAGACGGACGTCTGACAATTTTATGTGCTGCCACACACGAGACAGGGCGGGGATACCATGACTCCTGTCTGGGAGAGAGAGAGACAGAGACAGAGACAGAGATAGAGACAGAGAGAGAGACAGAGACAGAGAGAGAGAGAGTGCGTGTGTGAGAGAGAGGGGAGAGAAAGAGAGAGCGTGCGTTAGTCGTGAGAAAAATATATAGAGAAGCTTCAGGAAAATTAATACCATTTTTTGTTGTTGATGAGAGATAAATATTTGATAGAGTGCAGTAGAAGCACCACGAAGTATTAATAGACATAATTTATTGAGAAATTTTACTTTTCTATAAGGGGGCACAAGGTTGAAACGTGTTTTCTTTATGGATAGCACCCTAAATACCAAGTTTGTATTGTTTTCTTCCTTAATTTTTTTTTTCTTTTTCTAGGAATAAAGAGACTTATAAATAAAGCTTATTGTGAGCCTTTGAAAAGCCTCATTAGGCTAGACAAAGCTAATTTTCGAACTCATTATTTTCAATGTTTCCAAAAATAGAAGGCCAATCGAGTGAACATAATATGTGTTATTGTGATTTATTTCTATAAAGACTTTTTGCAATGTGAGTACAGAATATTACTAAAAATATGTTACAGAAAAAAGACGAAGCTTTTCACAAAACGTGGTTTGATGCGGCCCAAAATAGTTCTAGGAATTTTCCGGTACTGAAATAAGGGCAGGAGAAATAGCAAAAAAGTAAACTTGGTTGAACTGTATTGAGCATTGCCTCAGCTTGCACAATCATAGTGTTAACTGTTGTAACTATGCGTCAGACTTCGATGATATATTGTTCCACTTTGAATCTTTTTGTCCACTTCGGTGACTTTTCCATCTATTTTCGTAATAATTAATTACTACCCAGTCTATCACAAAATACTTGATAATGAGCTTTAAAAAGGTTCACAATTAGAGTGTACTCTCTCCACTTTCTATTCTTATTCGCCTTTCTCTTCTCTGTATACAACAAATCAAGCTGTCGGGATTGAGAAATGCTTAGTTTAGCAAGAAAGCTCCGACACTGAGCTATACTTCTTATGGGTGATTAAAAGGGTAAACAAAATTAGCATCATGAAGTTTTCACAGAATAAGTCCTGAAATTTGCCTTCTTTTTTTTCTTATCTGTCCTAAAAAAAAAAGACTTTTTCCATAAATGGGTCTCTTTTGGTGTACTATTTAACAAATTTGTGGTTATTGGTCTGATTTGCTTCGTTTTTTTCATTTTTGTACTGTTATTGTTTTGATTTCCTTAGTGTGTGTTTTTTCTTACGGAATAAAATCACGAGTTGATATAAATTTCAAAGAGATATGAAACAATATTCATTGAGAAAGGTGAAATTAGATCAGAAGTGAAGGAGAGAGAGAGAGAGAGAGAGAGAGAGAGAGAGAGGGAGAGAGAGAGAGAGACTGAGAGAAAGAGACAGATACATGAACAGACGGACAGACAGAGACAGGCAGGCAGATAGACAGACAGACAGACAGACAGAACATGAAATAAAAATATGCAACATAATATCAAGTGGAAAAAATTGTTTAATAAATATAAATGTTTGTGTGCCTATTCATGTGCATTGTGGGACGCTAAGTAAAGGTTTTAAAATTATATAAAATAAAAAACCAAATACTATCTCAAGATTGGTACACTTTTAGTGCAAAAAAAAACAAAAAATATGGCTAAAATTTTTGAATGAGGATTGAAGGGCTTTGACCTGTACAAGGCTAAGAAAACACAAGTCTTAATGAGTTAATGTTTTCCCTCTATCATGTAGCAAATTGAAGATAACTCTTTGAACGTATCAACTAAAACCCGGTGTCAGTTAGCATTCCGTTTGAAGTATGTTTTTGGTCTGACAGAAACTTTAAACCCGAATTATGTAGAAGAAAATGTACTGGATGAACAAAATTCTACGCTCTAGAAACATTCGAGGTGTGGAGAGTTAAAGTAGATTTAAAGTTGGGAATTTATTCCATTAATTATGTGTTGTATAGACCAGAGAGAGGCAGAAATAGAGAGAGAGAGAGAGAGAGAGAGAGAGAGAGAGAGAGAGAGAGAGAGAATGGGGGGGAGAGAGAGAGGTGGTAGAGAGAGTGAAAGAGAGAAAGAGAAAGAGAGAGAGAGAGAGAAAGAGAGAGAGAGAAAGAGAAAGGGTATAAAATATATGAGAAAGAAAAGATGTTAGAGGGTTGACTCTCTTTATTATTCAAGCAATGGGTGTTGGTGCTTCTTCTTCATTGTTGCTCATCTTATATTTTAATCGATAAACGCCTCCACTGAATTTGCTATGTACAGGCATGGCCCTTGATGACGGCATTTATTCAATTGTCACATATTGGCATCAGGTCTTTTCGCGTGTCGTCATTTTGTCTGTGTGGTGTCCATGTCACGCTAAGCATTAATTTTTCTGTAGCATTTTAATATTTTTTTTAACAATTACATTTCCTTTTAATCTGTTTTGTCACTGTCCACCCTTCACACACTTAATGTGGCAATGGGGAATGTGCAAGATCTTACGATTTTCAGTTTTGTCTCTTTGTTATTTCCGCTCCATAGTTTTTCAAGTCTACGAGGGCTGTTGATATTCTAATATTTATTTCCGCTAATCATTTTTGTCTCCGTGAAACCTAGAACCTATGTATTCAAAAAGGTCTACACGCTCGACCTTTTCGACGTTTACTATCACATCTGCAACAGAGCTGCACCTGTCGATGTTAACAATTTTAGTTTTCTTAACTTTCAGCAGCAGTTCTTTCTTTTCGCTGTGCTCTTTAACTGTTTGGGCCAGCTTGTCAAATCCCAGGGAGCGCGGTAGCCTTGGGGTAGAACATCGGCTTCCGATTCAAAAGGTTTGGGTTCGAGCCCTGGCGGTTGCACTCCCTACTGGTTAGGTCGGTGTTAGTTTAATGTGACCGACTGAGACAGGAGTCATGGTATCCCCACCCTGTCTCGTGTGTGGCAGCACTTAAAATTGTCATACGTCAGTCTTAGGGCCCGTCCACAATATAGCTTATATAGTGCTGATGTTGGACGTTAAATCAACTCAAAAACAACTCAACAACCCTCCAGAGCTTGTATATATAGAGCAATGCAGTATCATCATCATACCTCGGGTGATGCAAGGCTCATTAAAAAGATTATTTCTTTGATCGTGTTCAACATTTCTCATTATTTCTGATAAAAAACTGATTTTAAGCATTATTTTGCTTTCATGTCTAATTAGAACTATTATTTTGTGGTTGGAGCATTGTTGTAAATTGCTTTTCTCAGAAAAAATTATGAAGACAGATTTGAAAATAAAGCTACTCACATATAAACATCTTTCTTATTAATATTATCTAACATGCGTCTCTTTCTTATTAATATTATCTAACATGCGTCTCAAAAAGGAAAATCGATATAAAATTTCTGATTACGAGGGTGCAGTTACCGTGGTTTGTTTGTTAACGTGCAAAAAATTTAATCACACGTATCTTAGATAATAAACAAAAATCCAATAAAACACACAAACATAAGGATCGCCGGCCACATCAGGTTTTCCTTTTAATCAGAAAAAAAACAAACAACCGTCGCTAGAATGAATGACGGGAAAAGGAGCTAGTGCAAAGGTATAAGAAATAAATCCTCAATCATATCATTGTTTGTTTGTTTGTTTGTTTTGTGTGGTGTTTGTGGCTGTTTTTTGTTGTTGTTTTTCTTGCTTATTGTTTGCAGTTGTTTTTTTGTTTTGTTTTGTTTCAATCTCTATAACTAATCTGTATTCACACACTGTGTTTGGCGAATGCTTTTTAACATTAGTTTTTTTTTTTACATTTTTACCTAAAAAAAGTAAAAAGGAAACGCAAAGAAAAAAAATTAACACTTGCTTAAATCCCCCCTTATAGCATAAATGTGGCACCCAAAGGCGTTTTTTTTTTTTTCGATGTTTTTTGTATTTGTTTGTTGTTGTTGCTGTTTTTGTTCAATCTCTTTGAAATATGCTACCCACCCAGCACAAAGCTTCACATTATTCATAAATAAGAACACAATGAAACTAAGCTACATCTGCATGAATAATATAAAGCAAATTATCAATACACACAATGAATCGATCATGAATCGGCGCCAAGGAGAGAAGAGCGGGACGCAATTGCTCCCTTCAAAACACTGCTGTAAAAACGTTAATGTAAGCAAAGATGAATTATTTGTAGTATATATGATATACAAGATAGATAGAGAGAGAGAGAGAGAGAGAGAGACATGGGAACGGAGAGAGAGGCAGAGAGAGAGAGAGATAGGCACACAGAGAGAGAGAGAGAGAGAGAGAGAGAGAGAGAGAGAGAGAGAGGGGGGGGGGGGGTGATATTACACACAACTGCAAATTCATTTACATGTCGAACTAATTTTTGTTAAATATCCCATTTGCACTTAATGTAGTACAAAATAATGCAAACGTTCTCAAGCTAAAAAGGGGGTCGGTGTTCTTGTTAATAATAATGTCTAAATTCTGGAGGCGCGTTGAGGTTGTAGATAACCTTAACACAAGTCAGTCTGGGCGTCTTTTATCATTCATTCCTGATTGTTCAGAGTGAGAAGTTGCACTGTGTGACATGCCATACATAAACAGCAAACAGTAATAGAGGCCTTGGGATCAATACGACGATAACGGAACACATAATTACAACTCCTACCACGGGATTTACCAATCGCTCATTGGCTCCGTAAGTCTAGGGTAAAGTTGTGATTTGACGGCACTGTATATTCTCTTACCTATGGTCTTCATTTTCTCATTGGGCTCCGTTTTCACAAAGTCTGCAACTCGCCATTGAAGTCGGTCCGAATCATGATGAAGTGCGTCACTAATATTGATCAAGGGACACAACCTTTCTGTGAAAAGTCGTTCCGACATTAATTTACTCTTTATACTCTTTGACTTCTTAGCAGCCACAAAGGTGACGAATAGTTTCTTAAAGGCTCGTGCCTTTAGGTGCTATACTAGACATGTCTGAGACAGATAGACTGAATTATCACTGTTCTAATCTTCTGGCAATGAGGTCAACGTTGTTACGCGGGCGTGGTGCATGTACTTCACTAATAGAACGTCTCTAACAGTCTGTTACAGACGAGTTCCTAGGGTCAAAATCAATAGATCTTCTTTATATGCACAAACAAGACGTAGTTCACGTCTTTTCGTAAGAATATAAGAATTAGAAGGCTTATGACGAGACGTAAGCTGCGTCGTGTTCGTGCATTCTACCCTAGGGGTCGAAATCAATAGATTGTCTTTTGCTCAACTGTTATAGAAAACGGGTCGAAACTAAACTCAAACGTGGCCAAGAATAATGTTATTAATAACGTGTATATAAAATTTCGTTTTTTAAATGAGCATTTGATAACGATCATTTTATTGAATCGAGAAATTGACACTTTTTTCTATTTACGCTTTAATTTCCAATGACATACTCTACGCCTTGATTGAGGTTAAGAAAAGGCAAAGATCAAATTAAACGGTGTGAAAAGATTTGTGCACACCGTGAGTAAAAATGATTTTATTCTTTTTTTTTTTAACCAATAAATATAAATTGGACAAAATAATGCATATAATTATAGTATTTTTCAGCCAACACGATTAGCCTGCGCTGCAACAATAGTAATCGAGTTGTATCATAAATATCATGTGGTATTAACAATTTACACATTTTAGGTAGGCTAATTAGTCAGAATCAAGATCCATCGATATAGTCTATGGGTAGAATCGTAGGCCTTCTTATTCTTATATTGTTACCATGAGACGTCTTGTTTGTGCATGCTCCCCTAAATTTAATATATATCCAGAGCTGCTGTGTCCAAATCTAGATCTAGATATGTAGCTTAAGCCGTTCAAGGGCAACCCAGAACTACAAGCTACCGTTTTAAAATCTAAATCAAGATCCTTTGGATAGATTTAGATCAATAGAGCCGTACATACAACGTTGAACTAGCCTACGATTGGTCGTTATCCTTCTAACTTGCATCTGAAGCTACTGCAACATTGTACTTACGGCATCTAGACTCTAGGTCCACATTCAAGAAAACTTTTTCGATCTAGTCCTATGGTTTTATTTTGGTCATTATTTAGCTTTTAGTCAGACAGAATGGTCAAAATCTCACATGAATTAGACTTTATGATCTTTTTATGATTCTTTTACCTTCACTAGTACACACTTTAGGTCTAGTTAGTTATTATTTTGACGTTAAGAGATCTAGATATACACGGGAAAAAATAATCCGGGGTGAAGATGATGATGATGATGATGATGATGATGATGATGATGATGATGATGATGATGATGATGATGATGATGATGATGATGATGATGATGATGATGATGATGATGATGATGATGATGATGATGGTGATGATTCGTAGTGGAATGATGATGAGGACAAAAAAAGAGGGAAAGGAAGAAGGAGATGCAGAGGAATGAAAAGAAAAAAGAAGAAGGGGTAGGAGAAAGAGGAGGACAGTAACATTATTATGATAGCAGCGAACAGGGACGTTAAAAGGAAGAAGTAACAGTACAGGGGGAAAATATAGCACGAACTTCGTGGGTAAACAACTAGATCTAGCAATTAGAAAATGAACCGGAGTTAACGAGGTTAACAGGTGTTTCAGCAAGAGCTTAGGTTCTTTATTGCTAACTTCATTTACATAATAAAGATCTGATTTTTTTTAATCATCACACTTTGCTAAATAGTAAAGAAACATAAAAAATGTTTTGTGTTTCTGCGCTCTTTGTCCTAAATTTCAACTTAAAAACTGCTTTATTATAATTATATGAAAGAAGCGATGTTCATTTTAATTTGCTTTGTTTTTATTTTGCGAGATTTAAAAGGCCACACAACTTTAGAGTGTTCATCTGGCTCCATTAGGATAGCTACCAACGCCTCATTTCTGGTTATTTAAGTCTTAAACTATACACGCCATAACGTAATGGAGAACCTGTAGCAGCCAATAATGATTGACAAGCACCTATCACAAACACTCGTCTAAAATAACACCCAACCTGGGACCTCTACTTCGCTAGACAAGGGATGCCACTCTAGCTGCTCTCATTAGACCGGATCTAACAAGAATTGACCCAGAAAGCTCGGTACTTATGTAGTTCCTCTTCCGGCACACAGTTGGCGCCATCTTGCTTATCGGTATTCGCACAGACGCCTTCAAGAGGCGGCACACGAACTCAGTTTAGTGTCTACACTTTTAAAAGAAAAACAAAACACTACAGCCTTCCTCTTACTTTCATGATTGTTAGTTATAAAAGGTTTTTGTATTATATTTTTACTTCGTATAATGCCCTATCTCGTTTTTTTTTTCTAAAATGTTCAATAATGTAGAAACAAGATAAGACACTATACAAAGAATGTATCAAGATGTCAGAGAAGTATTAGTTAAATTTAATCTAGTGAAAATTGTTATGTTAAATTTGACAAAGTAAAAAAGGTGTTAGACTGTTAGATAACAGTATCTTATTGTTGTTGTTTTTTACATTACGAATGTCCTTTATTTTATATGTAGATATTAGATTGTTTTTATTTTGTTGTTGTTGTTTTTTTTTTGGTTAGTTACAAATCATAGGCATTATATTATTTTCATTTTCTTGTCGTTGTTGTTGTTCTTTCCAAATCTCAAACATTACACAATTGTATTTGTTGTTTGTAAAACTCGTAAACATCAGATTATTTTCATGATAAACCCGGATAATTATTTTCATATTAGATAAGATAAGCCTTTATTATCCCATAGGGGAATTATTTTTCTTTGTCGTACAAATACATTTGATTCAAATTAACAAAATCATTACATATGAGGCAGACAAGATAATAAACAAACATATCACATACTCGTGTATTACTGTTGCATAAAGGCAATGTCATTATTACATAATTATTATTTAGAAAACCTACTCCCATATGCATCTACAAACACACAAGTTATTTTCCTCTACGATTTTAAGTCCGTTAATTATGGCAATACATCGTAGCAGCAAAAATCATCGAACCATTTCAAACCCTGTTTTAAGTATCTATTTAACATTGGCCTGGTGCAGCTCGTTCACATCAGAGGTAGTTTTCTATTGCGTCCTCTACTGGTTGAGTCGGTGCCAGTATAGCTTGAGCGCTTGAGAGATATGTCATAATATCCTTGCTCTCTCTCTTTCGCTCTCTCTCTCTCTCTCTCTCTCTCTCTCTCTCTCTCTCTCTCTCTTTCGCTCGCTCTCTCTCTCTCTCTATCTATCTATCTATCTCTCTCTCTCTCTCGCAGTGACAGCATAAAATATTGCCAGACCATAGTCTTGGGGCTTGTCCACAAGATAGCCTATATAACGTTGGCGTTGGAAGCTAAGAAACAACAAATCCGCCTTTATAATTGGGCTTTAGCGCAGCTGTCTAAAATAATAGGCAAAGTCACCGAATTGACTCAAGATAAACCTACTAGACTTAGAACGTAAACTGTCCTAATTGTACCAAATATCTTAATTATATTGTTTACTTTGTTTCAAACTGAGGAATGTCAGATCATTTCGGTGACCATACCTGTTATTTTTGGTAGCCTCGTTAAAATCCTTCATGATCCAGTGTTCAAGCCAGATCTATTTTTAGAACCTTGCACTGGAGTCTGACGTAGGCGTGTCAACCGGTCAAATATCCAGTTTGGTTTCTCTCAATGGTCAATGTATCAAAATGTTCTTTGTCTGAACATTGCTTTTTAAAAAAGTCAAATGACCAAAAATTTACAAAATATGCACAATTTATAATAAGTGTAAGGTTAAAAAATAAAGGGCTTAGAACAACTTAATAATATATCATTCTATTTAAGTTTTAATTGAAAAAAAAACCACTGTTGATCGAATTATAGTACAAAGAGACAGACATGTAGTATTAGAAAAAAAGATAATTTCCCGTTTTTAGTTAGATTTGTTTTGTAAATTAACTTACCTTTACATTCTTCCTTGCAGTTTTTTCTACTTCGCCAATAACATTTAATTCATCATACGTTACTAATTCAAGCTGTTATGTACTATGAAAAAAATCACTAAGTTTTATAAAATCAATATATTCCCTTAATAATAATAATAATAACATACAGACAGACAGACAGACAGACAGACAGAAAGACAGACAGACAGACAGACAGACATACAGACAGACAGACAGACAGACAGACAGAAAGACAGACAGACAGACAGACAGACATACAGACAGACAGACAGACAGACAGACAGAAAGACAGACAGACAGACAGACAGACATACAGACAGACAGACAGACAGACAGACAGAAAGACAGACAGACAGACAGACAGACATACAGACAGACAGACAGACAGACAGACAGAAAGACAGACAGACAGACAGACAGACATACAGACAGACAGACAGACAGACAGACAGAAAGACAGACAGACAGACAGACAGACATACAGACAGACAGACAGACAGACAGACAGAAAGACAGACAGACAGACAGACAGACATACAGACAGACAGACAGACAGACAGACAGACAGACAGACAGACAGACAGACAGAAACAGAGCCAGATAAATTGGCGATTCGGCAATTATATTAGGTGAGTAGAAGATGGCACGTAAATTGAAATACGATGGGTGTAAATTTGTAATTTAAAATCCTTTATTAATCGAGTTATAACATTTTAAAACCCGTTTATGCGTTAAGGTGGTTTGAGCCGGCTTATAATACTGAATTAGTTACATGACGTCAATTTCTCTATAAGGTTAAACGTCATTATTCTTTACGAATTCCGTGTATTATGTTTTCATAATAAGCCCAAAAACAACGATCTTAGTTACGCTCTTACGGTTATTATTCTGAACAATTTGTTCCCCTTAACCTGTACTAGTCTTCACTCTAGTTGTACTCATATCTAGAACTGGGTCTTGCTTTATAAATATAACATTTATTTATAAAGCAAAACGTTATAGGATAGTACAATATCGTCGATATAAAGCCACGAAAGTGATCACGAAAACGTTTCCTAGGTTTCATTAAAGTCATATACGGCTCCATAACCCCAAAGTGAGATACCAATATACTGACACTGACCCAAACAGTATGAAATAAATATAACGATTAGAGTGAGACACGAACCCGAAGATCTTATCTTCTAACCCTGGCTCCACCATGTTGCCTATGAATCGACCAACTAACCTCGTTCATTTTTAACCACAGGTCATGCAATACAAGGCCACGAAACAACTCTCTCCAGGGGACCAATCAGACCAAAGCGGAGAGCTTTAGGACAAATTCAATTCGGGTAACGGGGACAACCCTGATTGCGTGTAATTTGATTATTTGCCTGTCTGCCTGCCTGCCTGTCTGCCTGTCTGCCTGTATGCCTGTCTGCCTGTCTGCCTGTCTGCAGCATAATTTGCTTGTATTAAAAAAATAAGATTAAAAAAAAAGTTTTTCAAGTAAGTTCATTTAAGATGTTAAATAAGGAGAAAAGTCAAAGTGCTATTTTGTAGTAGATCTAAGAAACTTCTGTTTTCTGCTTGTGCGCTTTGTGCAGTGTGTTATCTTTTATAGACTAGAACAAGGGAATTAGCAATACATAACCTTGCTACTTTTGCTTGATGAGATAACTTGACCTTCAGGTCTAAAGTAGTTACTTGTTTTTAGAGATACTTCAAGGTGAAAACATAGTCTGTGACAAAACATGATGTTATAAATTATGTTATGAAACAAATAGGAAAATCAAAACAAATCATCACCCAAAAAATACTATATAGGATCTAGGAAGAAAACATTATTATTACTATTATTTTTTTAATAATATTGAATAGTTCACTAATTTCATCTGTTTAACACTCTAGTCACTGTTAATGAACAAATTTCACACTTGAAAAATAATGACCCTAAAAAGTATACGTTGTATGAGAGAGACACTGACTAGCAATGAAAGAAAGAAATACTGAGCATAGAACCTCTTACAAGGAAACAAGCAGGCGATTTCAGAAAAAAATGATAGTGAATAGATTTTATGGAACTAAAAAAATATAATGAATATTTGTTTTATCTCTCAAAATTGTACATACCTACATTAGGTCTTTTATGACCATTTATTTTTATCAATATATTGTTGAGTAATTTTTTGTCTTGACGTCCTCTCATTTTTTAAGGCAAAATTCAAAATTTAATGTGTTTTTATGTCTGTTTGGGGTAGAAGACCACTTAAATAAAGTGCATTTTTATTACTATCATTATCATTATTACTATTATTATTATTATTATTATTATTATTATTATTATTATTATTATTATTATTATTATTATTATTATTATTATTAT
>RQTK01000208.1:501300-518800 GCA_003991915.1 Elysia chlorotica | reverse complement strand
TGTTCATTATATCTTTACAATATTACCAATCTATTTATACAGTGAATTAATTTGAAGCTCTTTTTTCTATTTGTTTGCTGTTGTTTTCTGAAACCAAAAAACTGAAAAGGCATTTGGTCTCAATTTTATTTCAACATTTTTAATTTTCGATAGATTGATGAACAGTTCCAAATCAATGCGCCCACTTCTCTAATCCGTATCCTACATTCCGATGAACTGGCGTTGCCTGCATCCTGACTACCGGCTTTTGACTGTAGGTCTAACAGCTGATATAAAACTATGTACTCTTTAAATACAATTGTTTTTATATTATTTAAATATTTGTGTTTTAAATTTCACGTGCTCATTGTATATATTTGAATTATCAAATATAATGGAAACTGTTACAATGTAACGAAATTCACACCTTGCGGATTATTTCGTTTTTCGTTAAGTATTATTTTGTTTTGGGTGGTGATTTGGTTGTAGTAGGGACTGAGGGCTAGGTCAGTAGGCTAGACCTGTGGAAAGCTCGAACTGAATCAGAGTAAGGCGCCTTGACGATGATACAGGGAAGCAAAGCATGGATCTAGATCTAGCCTTATCTCACAAAATGTTATCAATGGTGTTTTTATGAAGCTGATGATACATCTCTTTTTCCTGGAAGGTAAATTACAATTTTATGTGTTAAAAATTGGTAGTGGTTTTTGCTTCTGTCGGCTGACCTACTTTTGACAAAAGAACTTTTTCAAACACGACCGAGTCTGGTCTGTGTGAGTTTTGCATTGTGACCTCCCTTAGATCTATAAATCTTGATGTCTAAGCCTAATGAGTAGATTATCACTAATAATTATTAGATCTAGATCTATATTCTATCAGATTTTTAAACATGAATTTTGGGATATAATATGGATCAAAATAAGATGTAGTCAAGATCTAGATCAAGGTTTTGAATCTGATGCTGGATGGTGTAAAAAAAAAAGAAAGAAAACGTGAGGGTAATGTGAGTTTTTCCACATATTATTCTAGTCTCTAGAGCCTAGATATAGATCTAGATCTAGGAATAGGCCTAGAGATCTAGCAATCTAGATCTAGATTAGGTGTAGATTCTAGTAGAATGCACAAACATGACGTACTTAACTTCTTGTCGCCCGCCTTCTTATTTAAAATTTATATTGTTATGAGGAGAAGTAAGCTATGTCTTGTTTACAGTGCATTCTACCCCTAGAATTGCCACAAAAATTCTTTTGTTGTATTTTCTAATGCAATCTTCAATGCATGCCTGATGATATGACAGTAAAGCAGGGTGCTTATACCTGGAATCATGTCAATCATGTTATGTTAATACCCTGATCCAATCAGCAGGTAACAGCCAACAAATCTGATGGATTGAACCCACCATGGTTTTATAATGAATTGCTTCATTGGTCCCGGTTGCTACTAAGTACCTGACATCACACCACAATAAAGGTTCTGTCTATTTAATTAAAGATGTTTTGTAAATCCATGGCCTCTTTGCAGGAAGTCAAATATATGCCATACAAATATAATATTTTCGTACTTTTAAAACAGCCACTGCTTTGAAGAAAAAACAGCTAAGAAGTGTGAAAACTTGGATCTAGATTATAGTAATCAAACGTCGGACCACAACTTGACTTTTAACATCTAATTTACCAAGACTTGAGTTAACTCAGAGTAAATTTATTTCCTAGTTCTAATCTTGGTGTAAGTAAAAATAGTTTGCCGAAGATCAAATGCAATATTCTGATCATTCAATGTTAACCTACCATTTTTATACAATTTTCTTTTTTTCATTTATTGCATTTATACATTTCAAACCAATGTACAAAAGCCTAATAGCGTTTGATTTGGTTACAATTTTAAGGAATACATTATTAGTGATACCTTTTTAATGTCTTTTCATTTATATGCAAGTCATCATAGCGGAGTCACTTGAGGAATGTGTCAGTAGGCTGTTGACGTGGAAGGAAGGTATGGAGGAAAAGGGTCTGAGAGTGAATGCAAGGAAGACCAAGATCATGATCTGCGGTAATAACCTGGATCTTCTCCAGAACTCAGGCGAGTTCCCTTGTGCTGTCTGCTGCACTGGTGTAGGTAGCAACAGCATTTTCTGCAAAGGCTGCAAGAAGTGGGTACACAAGAAATGCAGCGGGCTGAAACGCCTGACGAAGGACTCAGATTTCCAGTGCAGTCGATGCCAGGGAACTGCGAGACCAATCGATGGCAGACCACAGAGTGAAGTCCAGGTGGGATCCGACAAGCTGGATGTCGTAGCTTCTTTCTGCTACCTGGGAGATATGCTCTCGGCAGCTGGTGGCTGTGACCTTGCAACCACAACACGTGTGAAGACAGCTTGGAAGAAGTTTAAAGAACTACTACCAGTTCTTTTGTCTCGCCACCTCTCATACAAGACGCGGGGTCATGTGTACAGCACTTGTGTACGGAGTGCAATGCTCCATGCTAGCGAGACATGGCCCTTGACCAAGCCAAGCCTTCAACGCCTGCAGAGAAACGACAGGGCAATGATAAGACAGATCTGCAATGTGAAGCCAGAAGATGTGGCCACCACTAGGTCAAATGAGCTATTGACGCTTCTTGGCCTTGAGGACCTGAACCTCATTCTGAAGGAGAGAAGACTCCGGTGGTATGGCCACGTGGAACGGTCAAGCGGAGCTATCAAGACAGCATTGGACATGCAGGTAACAGGAAGTCGTGGATTGTAAGCCTAACGAGTAGATTATTACTAATAATTATTAGACCTAGATCTATATTCTATTAGATTTTTAAACATGAATTTTGGGATATAATATGGATCTAAATTAGATGTAGTCTAGATCAAGATCTAGGTACTGATGCTGGATTGTGTGAAGCAAAGGAAAAGAAAACGTGAGGGTAATGTGAGTTTTTCCACATATTATTCTAGTCTCTAGAGCCTATAGATCTAGATCTAGGAATAGGCCTAGAGTTCTAGCAATCTAGATTAGGTGTAGATCTAGATCTATTCTAGTAGAATGCACAAACATGACGTACTTTTAAACGTCTTGTCCCCCGTCTTCTTATTTTTATATTGTTATGAGGAGAAGTAAGCTATGTCTTGTTTGTGCATTCTTCCCCTAGAATGGCCACAAAACTTGTTTTGTTGTATTTTCTAATACAATCTTCAATGCATGCCTGATGATATGACAGTAAAGGAGGGTGCTTAGATAGGGTGAAAGTTTCCTAGATCTCAAGCAAAATTGTATTTTAGTGATGGAACTCCTGAGCAGGATGTATACCTGGATCTTGGTCTATCATGTTATGTTAAGACCCTGATCCAATCAGCAGGTAACAAACAAATGCGATGGATTGAACCCACCATGTTTTTATTATGAATTGCTTCATTGGTCTAGGTTGCTAATAAGTAAAAACAACTAAGAAGTGTGAAAACTTGGATCTAGATTACTAAATTACAATCAAACGTCGGACCACGACTTGACTTCTAACATCTAATTTACCAAGACTTGAGTTAACTCGGAGTAAATTAATTTCCTAGTTCTGATCTTGATGTAAGTAAAAATAGTTTGCCGAAGATCAAATGCAATATTCTGATCATTCAATGTTAACCTACCATTTTTATAAAAAAAATTTCTATTTTTCATTTATAATTGCTGTCGTATATAATTGCATTTGCGCATTTCAAACCTATGTACAAAAGCCTAATAGCATTTGATCCGTTTGAAATTTTTAGTTATAAATTATTATCGATACATTTTTAATGTCTTTCGTTTATATGTATTTCATACAACTGTATTAATTTTTTTTTAAATATAAATAGGCATGTCATTTTCAGTTTTTCACAAAAAGGGTTAAAAAGGTACTTCTTATCTCATCTTATCTCATCATTCGACCGCTTTCGTTCCTCCTTTTTTTTTAATAGGCAGACGTAACTTCAATAATGGCGTCTCAGGGAGGCTCCCGGTTTGCACCCACGACAGGCATGACATCGACTGAGTTGTGTGATTACGATGATCTCTGCACAGCCCTCGTTCTTGACCCATATCTGGGATTTACTACCCACAAAATGAACACACGGTAATGCACTAACCCTTCTATTTTTAATGATGGTTTGGAACTACTTTTAATTTCAGTCTAGTTTCGAAAAAACATATTGTTTACAATTATTCTAAAATATTTTTCCTGTCATCCAAAATTTACAATTGAAAGTCATTACTACACCAGTTTAAAAGTTGTACCTTTCAGTTAGAGGTGTAAGCAGGCTAACAAAGTTACTCACTAGACACTCTAAAACGAATTAAAATCAGGCAACCAAAGCCATAACTGACATAATGTAGGCAGTTATGTAGTCTGCAGTACTATAGGAATAAAAAGTAAGAGGGGCGAGTGGCAGTCGACGAACAGCCGTCGAGCTTGGTCAGTAATGGCGTGTGGTGTGTGTGTGTATAAGTGTTATTAGGAAAGAAGAGGTATTGAGAAAATCGTAGGTAGAACTAAAAGCTGGGTGCTTCATTGGCTTAACACTAGTGTAGATCTGTATAGGCACTACAGGATAACACATCTATGGCTTTAACCAACTTTTGAAAATAAACAGGCTAGTTCATTGAGTCAGAGGTGTTCTTTAATATGATCCATATTTCATAACTTTAAAAGAATAGGGAGCACAATCATGACAATATATCTGTGAAACCATAACAAGTTTTTCTTCAATTAATTTTTATTGTGACTAGTTATGACTTACTGATTGAAAGAAATTTGTCTTTTCTTTGTACATTTCAGCTTCAAACCACTGAACAGACCAGAAGAATTGAAGAAAATTGTCGAGAATTTCAAGGTCCATCGCAAATATGATGGGACTTTAGAAGCTCTTTTGGCCGTGGACCCTGGACGTATTGGTCCCTACAACCGCACAAAACATCAGGCCAAACTTCTGCGGCAGCATGTAAGCTTTGCGTTATCAGAGCCGTCTCAGGCACGTTTATTCAACAGATTATGGTATCTGGGCTTCGAAGTACAATTTTGGCATGTCAATTTTGCTACTTTTGAGATATAATCAATAAAAAATTTAATTCCACATTTCTGCTTTGTATGTGACACACAAGTTTCTAATAAGATAAAGCAAACACCTTTTAGTCTATTTTTCATCTTAAAGTTGTACCACTTGCATTATGGCTTGAGTCTATCTATGTTGTTATTTTTTTAATAATGGAAATTTTGAAAATTTGCAGGTTTTTTGTTTCTTGTTTGGTCTTATTTATTAAAGTGGAAGATTTATAGTAAATTAGTGCAGTGTTTTTTATAATGGAAACTTATTGCCTGTACGTTAGAAAGTGTGTAAGTTTTTATTTGGTCCTATTTATTAAAGTAGAAGATGGTAAAATCTAACGTGTACTCTTTATTATTTTTTTAATAGAGAGATGTTGGAAAATATCTATATTTTTAGCCATTACTTTTTATTTTGTCTCCAGACTTTCCGCTACCTTCAAATGCTTGACTTTGTATCTGGTTTTGAAGTCCTCCCTTGCTTCCGATACTCAATGGAAGGACAGGTCGGAGGAAAAATCTGCTCTACAAAACACTGGTGTGCCCAACTTTTTAGAAACTTCTTACAATCTAGTCCTAAAATTTAGTGAAAAGTAAAGATACAAACTTACAAAGTCTGGCTGTAAAGTCGTTAACATGACCTAAGAAAGATGTTCAAGATAAGTGAAATTAGACTCGAGCCAGATCTGATTATACAATCTTTTGGGGACTGCCAAGACTCTCCAGCAATAATGGGCAATGTAACCAAAATAAACAAGTATTTGCATTTAGAATCAAGGTGGGCTATATATCATCAAAGTGTTATGTAGTGTTAGGACCATTTACATTTTTGGGCTGGACAAAAAACACTGAGCAACATTCTCTCCTAATTATGATAATTAAAGGGGACAAAGCTCACTCCAACCCTTGTTATGCAGAATTTTACATTCAATTCAGTCAATTTGGTGACTTGGTTTATGTTAATCAGTGTTCTTATGAAATCACACACAAAAATTGGGATTTGAAAATTAAAAAAAAAAATTTTTTTGAGTTAACAAATATATAAACATGTCTGTCAGCGCTGTTTAAGCTGTCTTTATTACAGTTATTGCGAAACGTAACATGCTTCTGAACATTTTTTCACATGTTACTCTACTATAAATGACTAATCAGACATTTCGTGCAAAAGAATTACTCTTTGGGTTTTGTAAATATCATTCGTTACTGTGCTTCAATATATCTTGTACCAAATTCTTACTTCTGGGGCTGAAAGAATTGGTTTAAAGCGTTAATCACTTAATGTAATTGTTTATGGTACTGTTTTTTGTGAAGGGCCAAGAATGACAAGATCGAGATGTTGGTTGGATGTATAGCCGAGCTGTCCGCTGAGGAAGAGAACCAGCTTCTGAAAGCGGGGGAGAACGACTTCAGCGTGATGTACTCGTGCAGGAAGAACTGTGCTCAGCTCTGGCTAGGGCCTGCGTCTTTCATCAACCACGATTGTCGCCCAAACTGCAAGGTAAGCCATGACTTACTTGACTTAATCGCCTTTCGCATCCTGGTTCTCCGTCCGGGATGCCTCGCCAGCTTCCTGCATTTTAGTTGTAAATTGTTTCCAGTGCTGTTGAGTGAAATTCATCTAAATGTAATTTATTTTTGAGTTGAAGTGTGTCTGGTAATCCATATCAGGAAAAAAAGATTGGCAGGTCACTGTTCATTGAAGATTTGTCGAGGTGTTTTGTTTATAAATGATTCAATATGTTACAGTCGTTTACGCAAAAGTCAGTAAAAAGAAAATGATCAAAACACTTCATGCATGGAGTGTAAGGGAGAGAGAAAAAAAAAACCAGATAAAAAGTAAATTAAAAATGAGTAGAAAAGGGACAAATAGATAACAATTGCAACAAATTAGCACCTTTTTAGTTGAAGTGAATTAAGTCTGCGTGATGCCTCACACCTCACTCTTATCCATTTCTTCGGCTGCTTGACCAGTTTGTGTCGACTGGGCGAGACACCGCATGTGTGAAGGCGCTGAGGGACATCCAGCCGCAGGAAGAAATCACCTGCTTCTACGGGGAGGACTTTTTCGGAGACGGAAACTCTTTGTGCGAATGCTGCACCTGTGAAAGGTATGTGAATCACAGTTTGTTTTTTTTCTCTTAGTTAAAAGTGAAGCCCTAAGATACAGAACTATGTAGGTGTGTTAGTTCAACTTTAGTATTCACCTATGGAAAGATTGCTCCAGTAGCAAATTTGTTGCTAAAAGGCCCTTTTTATCGTGTGTAAGACGTTCAGGCAATTTTTGTATAAGCCAAAACATAATAAATCATCTCAAAAGAAACTGTTAGCAAGGTGACAATATTTGGATTTATTTTTTATCTGCAGCTGTTTTTTTACTTTTTTTTTTTTTGGGTTGCAGAAATAGAGAAACAGGTAATTTGATAGTCCCCATAATTCATTTTCAGACTCTAGGGATCAATTTTTCTTTTTTGCTTGAATTGAACTTTATTTGGAAAAGGTTACTTCCACACAAAAAAATTCAAAATGCGAAAATGAATGTATGAAATAGTTTGTAAAATTGGTTTACCGTGTCTTCCTTGTGTTTCTTTGATACCTAAGAAGGAAAAAAAATTATTTAATTAACCCTCCCAGATAAAAATATTGAAATGACCCTTTCAATGAGGTGGCTTTATGTTTTAAAATGCCAGAGTTTTAGATATGAGATTTTCTCTACATATCAATAGTCAAAACCTAATGCTTTTTGTTATATTTGACTTTTTTTTTTGTTTCCTCAAGGCGCCATATGGGAGCTTTCAAGCCGGCCAAGCCAGTGAACGTTTCCTCCCAGAAGGGCTACAGCTTTCGAGACACAGACGACAGGCTCAACCGCCTCAAGCGGCAGCCGACCCAGGGCAAAGATGCATTTCAAGGAGTCACAGCTTCATCCAATGGTGACCACCTCCCCTTTTATTTTATTTTGTCATGTTGTTTTTTAGTTTTAAAATAAAAGGCAACAATTTTTAAACATGCACCATAAGAAATAAACACACAAAAAGTACATTTCATTCATTTACAGAAAGAAAGATTCATTTTTGTCAGAAAATATATAATTTTGAACAACATGTCTGGCATCACTCAAAATTATTGACAGCCTAAATTTCATCCCGGCCTGTATGAATCTTTTAATTATATAATATTAATACTTTATATGCCTTCCTATCCCGACTAAATTTTTTTTTAAAGCGCAATACATATATCTTAATTTTATTTGATGCATTGTGTAAAGAGGTCATTTTATAGGATACACTTTGATGCTGACATGAGCAAGTATCAGTAATGAACTTCCATAAACTGACCTCTTCAGAGCAATTGGAATGGACTTTTACGACTTCACTTTTTTAAAATATATATATAGAGGAAAAAATGTCTCTTTCACAGAATCCTGGGACAACCGAGCGCGGAATATGGAGTCGCAATCTCACCTTTTGACACACACTGAGCTGAAACGCCGGGGCATAACTCGATACGATGCCGAGATCATCATCGCCAACGGACTCCCACTCCCCGATCCCATCATTCCTACACTCTGCTCAAACTATAACGAGAACAGCTCTACTTGCGAAAACTCTGAGAATAAAAGCTTGAGAAGCAACGCCAAGAAACCCGTGTCCACTCCGGGTGGCAAACTAACCTCAGGTATATCGAGCAAAGACCCGTCGCCAGACGAAAACTTAGGGGTTGTAAAATCGCTGAAAACACAGGCTTGCAGCCGCTCTTCACACTGTGCTAAAGGTAATAGATACTCTATCAAAAGGAGGAGTCCTAGAAAACACTACTACAGTGCTAACAAATTTCAAGGTGCTGCGGAAGGAGAAAAAGTCAAGTTGGAAGATGAACCAGAGGATGCTGAAGTTTTAAAGAAGTTGGGCCATGACGAAGCTGAAACTCTCCACAATATGAAGGTAGAGAAGCTTGTGCCATCTGGCCGTCACAATGTTAAAACCGAACAGCTCGTGCCGTCTGACATTCATAACATCAAGGTCGAGCCAGAGGACGGCCCCGATGATGGGTACGAGTATACAGACGCGGAGCTTCGCAGCCACAACCTCTGCGACTTTCTCGACAGGTCGCCCCGGTTGAAAAGACACGGAGCTCGCAAGAGGCTGAAGAGGGGGTATCCTGCTTCCTCTAAAAGTAGTTGTAAACCACTGGATACCTCGCCTAGCAGTCTGCCTCCGTTGATCTGTCCTGCTTCTAGTGCTAGCGCTAGTGCTAGCTGTCACGGCCCAAACCAGACCCAGGCCGGCAAGACACTGTTCTCAGGCCTGCAGCCGTGCGCCACCCCGGTGAGACAGAGTCCGAGACTCCACGGTTCCACCCAGAGACAGGCCGGTTCGAGCGGTTCAGGCGGTTCCTGGCGGAGACGCAGCAAGGCGGCCCACTTGGCCCAGGAGCTCAACTGTCTGGTGGCCAAGGCGTCGACGTTCGCACAACGCCTCTCGGACCTGATGATGGAGAGTTCGGGGGACGCCCCAGGTGGCGCTACTCGCCTCATGATGGAGGAGAGCTCCACCAGCAGCACGGACAGCAGCAGTCAGAGCTACCGCGACCCGCCCGTGCTCGAACCCGAACCTCCCATCATCTCACCCTCGGGCTCACGCCGGTCCTCCCTGGATAGCCCCGACGCTTTCTCCGTGTTCTTTCCTCCGCCGTCAAAACTAAGTTCGTTGTCGAGCGAATCGAGTTGTCGAGTCGCGGCTCCCCCTAGAAGGTCAAGGTCGGTGGAGGACGAGCACTTGAGTCACGGTCAGAGGAAGGTCGGAATGAGGCAGCAGCTTTTTCCATCCTTGTCGTCCTCTGCCGCACACACAGTGACGACTCAGTCGGCGAAGCTGTGTAGGAACCATGGACCAGACGACGCACTGTCCAAGTCAGATGGGTACCAGTACAGGCGCCGTAAAGGCTGTGGTCAAGACGTGTTTGACCAGCCCCCTCTACTCAGACGGGACCACTACGACAGCAACGCAGCTGACGAGAGCGTCGCTTTAGTCGGGAAACACGAGCCCTCTCCCAGTGACAGGAATGTACCGTCCAGTCCTCACGTGGAGATAAAACCTCGGGGTGATTTGCACCCAAGCAAGAGACTGACAACCGCTGAGGCAGGAGAGGATGCCCTTAACCATTACCACGTGGGCGAAGATATTTACTTGAAACAGAAAGTGTCTGCGGCCGATGAGTCTGTGAACAATGACGAGGTGGATGTGTCTATACGAAGGCAGGCTCGGGGAAGGGGCAGGAAGAGGTCCCAGCCCCGGCTCATTTTCCGCATGAAGAAAGACCCCGAGCTGAAGAAGTTGCTTCGAGCGGAGAGCGCTCACAGCCCGAACCTGCAGTTCAAGTGGGACGACGACGACAGCGACCCTGACCTTGGCTCCTCGCCGGCTCACAGGACAGTCGGGGACCGGGTCTCGCCGTCACAACCCGAGCGCTGCGTGGAAGACGGCGGGCAGACAACTCTGATATCAGCCCCGAGCTTGGCAGCAGCGAACGTGAATTGCGCTTCCCTTCACCAACCTCCGTCCAAGAAAAGGGTGCGGAAGGTCCGCCTCAAGATGATTGATACCTCTCTGAACTTTGATCTCGTGTCCCCGCCATTAAGTCCTCATAAGTGATTGGAACAAGTTAACAGCATCAATGTTTCTAATTTATAACATGGTGGAAACCTCACAAAACTAACTCTGAAAATTCGAATTTTACAAGAAAATAGGTTATTTTTTCTCTTTGGCTCTATAAAAACCAGTTTTCAGGTTTGATTCTCTTAATTCAAAGCTCACACCACTAATAGGCATTGCAAAACGCTGTCAATCAGAATTCAATGCTTTTTGCTGCCCAAGATATACCTTTAAATGAAATGGGTTTGGGAGAACATTGCTTTAGAAAGACAACAAAAGGAAGCTATCAGTATCATAAATGCAGTTTTCCAAATAGCAACTGTCTATTTTAAAACAAACCCGAAGCAATTCGAACTATGGGGTGTCCACTGTAATTATCTTTGAATAATTCCCCATCTACCTGTTCTGTAGCGAGAAAAATAGGCAGGGTCCAATTTTTTTTCTACATCTTTTATTTAAAATCACCTGCATTAAAAAGAAAACATAATTTGAAACAGCTTCTTTCAATAAGTTTTCACTCTGTTTAAGTTAGATGGTTTTAATTGTTTCTGAAAACTTTGGTTGGCTGGACATTTGTAAAGCAAGTTATTGTATGTTAAAATAGTAAATAACACTTGTTAGGGAGTTCCTCTTGTTAATTTATATCCCACCCAATGTGCTAAATAATGTTGTGTATAATATTGTACAGTAGTAATGTAATAAAGCATCTATATGTATCTCCACATGTACAATGAAGTCCATTTCAGATTCAAACTGCTTGAATCCTTATGTGGTAACTGTTAGGGGCTTATATGTTACAGATCTTTAAAGTCTTTAATGAGTTTTCCGGGATCTTTAAGGTCTTTAATGAGTTTTCCAAGATCTCTGTGGTATGGGCATGGAGAGAAATTGTCAAAAATGGAGACAAATTTTTAAAAATTCACTGTTGTCTTTGTTGGTCTGCATAGATTTTATTTAGACTGTAGATTGTCTTTCTCTCCAGATGTTGATGTTTGAATTTGTGTTGCTGGCCTTCTCCGACAGTATTTTATACGCTATTGGTGATGATGTTTGTTTTGCTGAGTTGAACATTGTATATTTTATACATACTGTATTTATTTTTTCTTGATTTCACATTAGGATTGTTTAAAAATTCCGCCATTGTAAATAGGTCCTGTGTGAATTAATGAAATATGTGCTTCAATGAATGATTATCAGTAAAATTGTAAAGATTACTCTTGTCTTGATCTAGATATGATATCAAAAGAGAACAAGGGAATAGAAAGGCAGAGATAGAGTGACACATCAAAGAAGGGGTTAGCAAAGGGAAAGGGGGAGAGAGACTAGAGAGATGAATATGTTGGTTTAGATTGTGAGCCTACATCAAAGTCTTGAGTCTAAATCTAACTTGAGATCAAGTGAGAACGAGGGATGGACAGAAAGAGATAGAGATAAATTGGGAAAGAGATCCAGACAAGAGCTAGCAGGCAGATAGAGAAATGGAATGCGAGAGTCGATGAAATGGTGGAAAGGTATCAATTAATGAAGTAATCTAAATCTAGGTCTTGAGAGAGCAAGAGGGAAAAGTGATGTCTGGCAACTGCAACTGTATATGTGAAAATAAATACACATGTACAAGCATCGTCAATAGCCACCTGTGATGCAATGGACCATGAAACCTGTGAGTGTGACACTCTTCCCCTAGTATGCTTACCTACCTGAGTCAAAAGAACCACTGCTAAGTGTCACTGAAGGCCTTGAATTGAAATCACTTCATGTGTGTTGATTTATTGATAAGTTGTAAGAGATGCGCGCTGTTGCAAATAGAAAATAATCTGCCTTTTATGTTTCTATTAGAGACCATCGGCTGAATTTTCTTTCCTGATTAACTGGGTGATATTTCCCAATTTCACAGTGACTTGATAGAAAAATTTTGGTTCGCCAGCATCTTTCCCGGTTTTGAGATTATAGTCCCCTTACTTGTGGCTCTAACTTATACTTGTAGCATGTAGGAAAACGAGACTCGAGCTACAAGTACAAAACGTCAGTTGGCTGAAAAGCCGTTAAGTGTGGACGTGTAGAGGGCATCTTCTTCTAGCGAGTAGAGCTGACTTGTAGGGAGAAACTAGGTCATGTGAACCCTATGTGGATGAGACCACTGTACAAGTTACAAGTAGCCTACACATCAAGCTTGCTATAAGTCTGTACTACATGTATGTGAATAAATGTGAATCCAGTCTTTGGATTCATTCTTTATCAAACTTAACAGATTGTCAAATGGCATTTGCTGTGCAAATAATTATTTATAATTGATTTAATGTTTCAATGCAGATCTTTCATTCACTCTTTCTGTCCAAATATCATAAAGTATATTAGATTTTTACGTTGCAAGTGAGACTCGAGCTACAAGTACAAAACGTCATATAACATTGTAACCCACAGATCAACTTATAGCTGCGATTATTGTTTTTAGTCTAGGTGTACACAGTGTGGATGTAGATTTAATCCAATCTAGGTCCATATTATATATTAATGCCACAACATGGTTCTCAGTAACAGAAAAAAACAACCTAGATAATAAAGTCATTAAATCTATACTACCAAAATCCCCTACCCTAACAAATACCAGATAGCTTAGCATCATGTATTTTAAGACCACTTTGCCATCAAAATAAATAATATTTCAGGACCCAATCTTCTTCCAATGAACTATAATTTGTATTTATAAATAAAACAAAGATAACTTTAGCTTTTTAAAATTAAAGCTTTATTGTGGGTAAAGTGTCGACATTAAAGACAACTTCTTGTAGCAAGTAGAGCCGACTTGTAGGGGGAAACTAGGTTAGGGGAATTCCATGTGGATGACGACACTGTACAAGTCACAAGTAGCCTACACGCTGAGCTTGTTATAAGTCTGTACTACATGTATGTGAATAAAAGTAAATCCAGTCTTTGGATTCATTCTTTATCAAACTCAATAGATTGTCAAATGGCATTTGATGTGCAAATAATTATTTATGACTGATTTAATGTTTCAATGCAGATCTTGCATTCACTCTGTCTGTCCAAATATTATAAGGTATAAATAATAGATTTTTACGTTGCAAGGTTTCTCTGTATTTTAATTTTTATTCATGGAGTTAATCGTTATTATTTTTATTCATGGAGTTAATCATTATTTTTTTTATTCATAGGTTACTGTAAGTTTTATGTATATATATGTATATAGTGTACCAAATCTAAATGCACACATGCGATGTTATATGTATACTCTAATAATAATGATGATTCTTTGTATTGCTGATAGACAAAAATTGAAAGATCTCATTTACAAATCTAAACTTGTACTGTGAGCGGTAGGTCTTGCTTGCGCTGTTCAAGCTTTTGTTTTTTTTACCATACACATTGTGTGTGCCTGGTAAGCAGTTAAGCTGAGAACTTTAACTCGATTGAGCCACATGGTGTACATGTATGTGAGCGATGAAATAGACCATTTATTTGAAAGATAAAAAGCTGATGTTTTTAAGCCCGCACATTTTTTTTTTTAAATTCTGACTGTTTTAGTTCGAAAGATAAGAATTTTGGAAAACCCTTAAAATAGCGTAATTTTATGAACATTGTTAGCAAAATCCTCTGTTATTAGTGTAAAGTTAAACAAATTTAGAGATGGGTAATTAGGATAAAAGTTTCCTAATTAGGCTCCACAACTTAATTAATTTTTTTTGTTCCATTACATTGCACACATGTTGTGCTCATTGATACACTCTTATGCTACTTTTTTGCTAGCACCTACATGTATTTATATTGATTTGCACACCTTTTATTTTAAAATAATTCAAATCAAAGCTTTTAGTTTTACCTTTGATGATTTTTTTAAAATTCCACAAAATAGTGCTCACACAAAGAATTTATAGGCTCTAGTGTTTAATTCATGTGATGTGAAAAAAAAAGGTTCAGAAAAGCAGTTACAATGGAACGTAAACCTGCCGACCACCAGTGCATGTAGGAAATGTTTTTTGTAATTAAAATACTCAGAATTATGAAAGTGTTGGAAATGCTCAGTGGGTTTTTTATTGCCCATTTATTATATGATCTTTGCCTGTATCTTGTTAAGAAAGTTCATGTATATGAAATAATGTATCTTTATGTTAGCATTTATGTATAGAGGTAAAGCATCTGATTGGGCAAAGTATATTGTTTCCTTTTTTCTTTTTTTCTTTTTTCTTTTTAACCATCCTGATCTCATGTGAACTGTTTCGGTAAATTTCCCCTTCTTAATAAAAAGCTTAAACTCAATCAAAAGTGCTGAATTAATGCACTAGCAAGACTTTCATATTACCGCTGTCTATGGCATGGTGGCAAATCTGAGAGAAATGCTATTTTGTGAGCTTAGAACTCTTTGTTCTATCTTAAATGAAAATAAAATGGAAGTAATGGAGATGGAACAAACAAATTCAATAGCAGCAATTTGTCTATCAATACATTTGTAAGTTTATCTCGCGGTGAAGTATAAATGAAATATCCCTTTTTGTTATCAAGAAAATAAAGAAAAAGGAATTTGATAGGAATTGTTTCATTTGATTAGGAACCAGTGTGTTTTCGTCCTTCTTTGGAGAAGATGACCATCTTCATCGATCATCATCTGAAGAGTTGGGTCGTCAGTGCGTTCGAAGGTGACTGATGAGACCAGTAGCGTGGTACTAGACTGCATTTTTGTTTTTTAAAAGTGAAATTTTTTATTCTTGGTACTTAACCGTTATGCTGGGGCTAAGCTCTCTGTGTCTGTAGTGAATCATTTGATGTGACCAAATCTCTCTAGCTAACCTCAGCCATTTTCCAATACACATGTTAGATTCTATAGATGCTTATCTGCATGCCCAATGGTTAATAAGTGAATAATATTTTTACATAAAATGTCATAGTTTTCGTTTGCTCTCTGTAGCGTTACACATAATATTATTTATACATGTATTTTTTATCAAGCTTTTCTTTTTGGAAAAGCAAAATGCATAGTGTGTCAAAAGAGAGAGAGAGAGAGGGGAAGAGGGGGGGGGGAGAGAGAGAGAGTGAGAGAAAAAGAGTTCTCTCCCTCTTTCAGGGTTTAACGTCTCCTAGGTTCTCCCGGAGGATCCTATACGGTGAAAGTAGGCGAGGATATTGGACAAATACATTTTTTGCCGACCGTGGGATTCGAACCGCGGAGCTCCCGATCTGGTAGACCAACGATCTACCACTTGAACAATTTCTCCCCCGCCCCTCATGGCGTGAGCCTTACACAAATAAGTCTAAATCCCCACAAGAAAGTCCTCCACTACAATATTTCTTTCCAGTAACGGTACGAGAATGGAGCGACCCCCACCCCAAAGTCTCAGCATATCTGAGGTCTAAGGGTTGAAGACAACACGGAGGCGAAACAACAACAACAGAACACTTCTAAAACGCAGGTAAAGAAGAGCGATCATGGATGGCACATGTATGTTTATACGACGCCCGACTTGAAGTCAACTGTTCAAGGACACCCAGGTTGATTTGAAGCATCTGTAAAAAAAATCTCAAACGCATTAATTCCACCGCCTACCTTAATTTTGAATGTAAAATCATGTATGAATCTATGAATAAATGAATGAATGAATGAATGAATGCTTTTTGTTTTGTAATACATGTAATTTGACATCTATGTTCTATATCGATTTCTTTTTTTCATAGATTCATACATGATTTTACATTCAAAATTAAGGTAGGCGGTGGAATTAATGCGTTTGAGATTTTTTTTACAGATGCTTCAAATCAACCTGGGTGTCCTTGAACAGTTGACTTCAAGTCGGGCGTCGTATAAACATACATGTGCCATCCATGATCGCTCTTCTTTACCTGCGTTTTAGAAGTGTTCTGTTGTTGTTGTTTCGCCTCCGTGTTGTCTTCAACCCTTAGACCTCAGATATGCTGAGACTTTGGGGTGGGGGTCGCTCCATTCTCGTACCGTTACTGGAAAGAAATATTGTAGTGGAGGACTTTCTTGTGGGGATTTAGACTTATCTGTGTAATGCTCACGCCATGAGGGGCGGGGGAGAAATTGTTCAAGTGGTAGATCGTTGGTCTACCAGATCGGGAGCTCCGCGGTTCGAATCCCACGGTCGGCAAAAAATGTATTTGTCCAATATCCTCGCCTACTTTCACCGTATAGGATCCTCCGGGAGAACCTAGGAGACGTTAAACCCTGAAAGAGGGAGAGAACTCTTTTTCTCTCACTCTCTCTCTCTCCCCCCCCCCTCTTCCCCTCTCTCTCTCTCTCTCTCTCTCTCTCTCTCTCTCTCTCTCTCTCTCTCTCTCTCTCTCGCTCTCGCTCTACAGAGAACCTACTTGTTGGGTCGATATCATTATAATGTGACTGACTGAGGCATACGCCCAGGTCTCCCTGCACTGTTTCGTATGTTGAAGCAAGTGCAATTGTCAGACGCTTGTGCTGGAGCCCGTCAACAATGTAGTTTATATAGTGCTAACGCTAGGCGATAGTTAAAAAAGCAACCAATCAACCAACCAGTCAACCCACACCAGCAGGCTACAGTCTATTGTACTTTGCAATACAGTGCCGTCAAGGACATAGTCTATTGCTCTTTGCATTGGCGGAGCCGTCAAGTATCTTAAAGAGGAGGTTAATCTAGAGGTTTTGCATCGATGTTGTTGTGCCTCCCAGTTTAGAGGGGAGCGCGGTGGTCTAGGGGTAGAACATCGGCTTCCGACGCAAAAGGTCCCGAGTTCGAATCCTGGCTGTTGCGTTCCCTACTGGTTGGGTCGGTGTCAGTATAATGTGACCGGCTGAGACAAGAGTCATG
>RQTK01000208.1:490510-500964 GCA_003991915.1 Elysia chlorotica | reverse complement strand
GAGTTCGTTATCTCCCCAGTTTCTGTTTCCTGAAATATTTAAATTGCACCCCAGCTTTTAATACTGTCACTGTTGTTACAGTTGGTCACTATTTCTCTAATTAATTAAATGTCTTGGCCCTAGAGAGCCTATTTACTTACGTTAGTCCCCAGCGTTTACCGAAGGACTTTTGTGTGTATAACAAATCTTAACTGTGATAACATACACATGGATTTTTTTAAACCACTGTATATATCACTCTACTTTTAAAAGCGCCCTTTCATGCACACTTTTTATGCTTTTACCACTCAGATGGATAAAGGAGTCACTGCTGCTGCTAGTTTCATGTATTAACTGTCTACGGACACAATGGGCACAATATAGCCGTTATCGTGCTGACGTGACGTTACCGTGCTGAAGTGACGTTACCGTGCTGAAGTGACGTTACCGTGCTGACGTTACCGTGCTGAAGTGACGTTACCGTGCTGACGTGCCGTGAAAACAAACCCACTCACTCATCCGGTTTCTTATTAAAATTTTTACGTAACACAAGTCACAAGGCCACAATCCAGAAACCGATACTTTTGAGGTACGAAGTCGTGGAGCAAGTTCTCTCGTAGCAGTCGCCATTTTGACCCACTTTCCATCTTCGACCGATGAAAGGAAAGTGCACTGGACCGAGGGTTCAGTGTCCTCTGAGTTTGGGGCAGTCGCATCGGACCTCGCATTTCCCAGCAAATCGAAAACTGACATCACTTGGCTAATCTAACTGCTAAGCTTCTATTCTAATGTGGATGTTTCTAAAACTGTACTAGATCTAGATCTAAAACTAGATCTACATATTTTACAAAAAGGACTCCATGTGTGAGAATGAGAGGCTTCTAAAGATTTATAAGATCGGCAATTCATTGATCAAAATGTATCAGAGCTGAAGAAACTCGTACCAACAAATTGTAAGTGACACCGTATGATCTAACCTTAAATCTAGATCTAGATCTAGATCTACAGCTAGTCTAGAAAGATTCTCTAGATCTAGATTTATAGGCCTATCTGGGTAGGGCCTGTTTACAAATCTAGAATCTAATCTAGATTAGTCTTTATCTCAACCACAGTCTCGATACAATTAGATTCTACTAAAATCCTAAATTAGGCCGAGATCTGGGTGTTCAACCGAGGTTTACAAACTAACCGAGATAACATAGTGCTGGATATTTAGCAAACACCAGCCCACCTCCTTCATGTAGATCTAGCCTATATGAGATGCAGGAGGTAAAAATCTGTAGCTAAATCTACACCCTGTTAATAATAGTATCTTGATCATGGGCACTTCCACCATCACTTGTGAAAAACACCCTGGCTGTATGCATGATACAGATCTAGAAACTAGATCTAGATCTGATTCATTTTCATGGTGCCAGTTTGTTAAAGAGATCTATAGATTCAAACCTCATACGTTGTGTGTTTTGCGTTTCGATCTATAGATGAACATTGCTAATTTCTGAAATAGAAATAGAACTTTTTTCTGAAGCATAGTAATAGTTTCTCAAAGTCAACCCATTCCCATCCGTTTGTGGGTGAAAAACACCCCTATACTTTTATACAAGTACATTTAAGCTCCAGGAATATAGTATTAGTAATCTCTCTCTCATTCTCTCTCTCTCCCTCCCTCCCTCTCTCTCTTTCTCTCCCTCTTGCGCTCTCACCCTTTCTCGCTCTTGCCCTCACTCTGCCTTACAAAGAGTTTATGCTGCACCTCGTCCTCTTGACGCTTCTCTTTACCCTCTTCCTCCTGCTCATGTTCCTGCTTCTCCTCCCCTCTTGCTGCGGGGGGGGGGTCCAGGGGGTAGAACATCGTCTTCCGACGCAAAAGGTCCCGAGTTCGAATCCTGGCTGTTGTGTTCCCTACTGGTTGGGTCGGTGTCATTAATGTGACCGGCTGAGACAGGAGTCATGGTATTCCCGCCCTGTATCGTGTGTGGCAGCACATAAAATTGTTAGACGTCCGCCTGGGGCCCATCTACAGTATAGCCTATATAGTGCTGATGTTGGACGCTAAACCAACCCAACCCCTCCCCTCTTGCTGCACCCACTCCTGCTCATTATTCTGCTCCTACTTATCCTGCTACTGCTCCTCCAGCTGTACCTCCTTGTGCTCATCTTCTCTTTTCCTGTTCCTGCTATTCCTTCTTTCCTCATCCTATTCCTGCTCTTTCTAAAGCAATCTCATCTCACCCTGTTGCACCTCCTTCTGGAGGACGCGGTTGTCCTGAGGTAGAAAACCGGCTTCCGGTGCAGGAGGTCCATGGTTCGAATCCTGGCAATTTCACCCTCTACTGGTTGAGTCAGTATTAGTCTTAATGTTATCGGCTGGGACAGGATTCATGGTATCCCCGCACTGTTTTGTGTGTGACAGCTCATAAACTTGTCAGATGTCAGTCTTGAGGCCTGTCTACTGCTCTACAATATAACCTATCTATCTTATGCTGATGTTAAACAATAAAACATTAAACAACTGAACTTGCTCAACTTGGGACCTGTCGACAATATAGCCATAGGTATAGTGCTGACGTTGGCTGTTAAACCAACCCAGCTACGACTGCACCTCTGCTGCAGTGAAGCTTTAGTAGTGCAGTCCCTACCCTGTGGGCGATCATATGGGCGAGTGGAAAGAAAAATGGGGGTAGATAGAGAGATACAGACAGACAGAAACAGAGGAACTCTAGAGATAGAGAGACCGATGTCAATAAAGAGATAATTGTATACATTATCATGTCAATCAAGAACAAACCTTAGAGGGGTAAAATAGGTTAAGACAGAAGTAAAAGGAGAAGTTAGAAAGACAGATCTCTAGAGAGAATTGGAGGAGAGAAAGAGAGCAGGAGAATCCAGAGAGTTTCTGATTGAATTTGTTTTGACTTCATTTTTTTATATTTTAGCACTTGTAGATCTATCTAGGTCTCTAGTCTACATCACATCTATTCAATTGAAATAGGCTTACAAATTTAGTGAAACCAGGACATAATCATGTTTAAGATTATAATAAATATGCAAAGGAATTAGGTAAAATGTACTTCTAGATAGAGCTGCTGTATGTAATATTTTCATAAGGCCAAAGATTCTATTGACTTCTGGATATTCTGGATTGTTTGGTTTCTGAGAACAAAAGAAAAAATTTTAATTTCATGATTTTAGTTTAAACTTTCGAGCTATTTATATTAAAATTATAGTTATAAATCTGTCTCTTAACTTTGCTATTTGATTCTTCTGATGATACTATAAATCTCTTGTCTATACTTCATTGCTATTTCTTGTGACTAAACAGTAATGTACCAATTTTTCTTAAATTTACTGATTTTCAATAAAGAAACGTTGATGTGTCAGCGTTAACTAAAAGTCTATGAAGGGCTTAATTGTATTATGATTCATGCTATCAGCTATCCTACTTTACATGAAAAGGTTCAGTAAAAAAAAGATAAATACTGATCAAGTTGGCGTCACTGAATTAAAACTTAAGTGCTGATTGTTTAATTTTTGTAAATGATTTCACTGTACAATAAGTTCTAGGGGTTCTTATTAAGAAATAAAGAAAAATTGTATGTTATATATACTTTGTATTCATTGCCAAATGCATATATACAATATTCAGGTGTTGTGTTGGGCTTGAGTAGAAAACAAGAAGTTTCAGGTTCATAATTTTGTCCTTACCCTTGTCTCTAAGTAGGATTCTCCAGGAACCCTACATGTATTTAAAACTAATTAAAACATTAACGCCAGAATAATTCACATTTTAAACCAAAAGCTTGTACCAACTAAATATATTAATTTTTGTTACCATCCATGTCAAGATACAGCAAAAACCTATTAGCCCATTTTTTTTATCTGAATGTTTAGTTAGATAGATCTCATTTTCTCCTTCATAAAGTTATCATTTGCATTTAGGCAAAAGTCTCACTTATAATGCCATTTATAATCATAGCCCTTTGACAATATTCCTTTTTTTAACCAACCGTGTAATGCTTACACTACCAACTCTGTGTCGTGTATCATTTGCATTTTAGCAAAAGTCTCACCTAATGCCATATGATTTATAATGGTATCCCTTGACAATATTCTTTTTTTTAACCAACCGTGTAATGCTTACACTACCAACTCTGTGTCGTGTATCATTTGCATTTTAGCAAAAGTCTCACTTAAAGCCATATGATTTATAATGGTAGCCCTTTGACAGTATTCCTTTTCTTAACCAACCAACTAATACTAATACTACCAACTCTGTGTCCTGTGCAGGTGCGCTGGGTTTGAGCTAGACCGGACGAGGTGCGGCCCCAGAGCAGCATGGAGCCGAGTGGCAGCGGAGGGACCGGTCAGCCGCTAGCGTCCACCTCGGGGTACAGGGCTGGCCCCAGTAGCAGCAGTGGCGGTTCAAGCTCGTCGGCTTTGCCCCTCGGCCACGTGGGCTCCAGGCTCCTCTCATCGACCGGCCCGAGTGGCGAGCCCGGGGGTACGGGTTCGGGTCCCAGCGTCAGCGTTAGCAGTTTGAGTGGCCGACTTAACACAGCATCCGAAGCATCGGCCAGTTTGACCCTGAGCCACGGATTAAACACAAACAGCTCAGTGGCACCCCACCCTGCATCGACCTCCTACTTCCCGTCATCATCGTCTTCGTTTCTGGGCCAGCAGGCGGAGTACTCTGGAGGCAGCAGCGGTGGAGGAGTGATGGTCCCGCAGCACCAGGCAAGACCCAGGCCTCCGTCTGGCTGCGTCGTGTCGTCCATACTGAGCTCTCCGGCCCTCAGCCTCAGCATCCCTGGTAGTAGCAGCGCAGGCCTGGCCTCCCCCAGTACCACCACAGGCCCCCTCGGCCAGCATCTCAGTGTGCCAGGTAGCAGCAGTGCGGGGCTAGCTTCACCTTACGGCAGCATGCCCTCCCCCAGCACGACCACCGGCCCGCTCGGAGAGGGAGGAGGTGGAGGCCCTTCTGGGATATCGACAACCTCGGCCTCTGTCTCGCCGTCTCACGGGCAGCAGTCAGGCTTTAGGGATACATCTGGTTCGGGTGAGTGTATTACCAGGGTTTGGGGGTACTTCTGGTGAGTGTTTAGTCAGTATACTGTATAATGTGACCGGCTGAGACAGGAGTCACGGTATCCCCGCCCTGTCTCGTGTGTGGCAGCACATAAAATTGTCAGACGTCCGTCTTGGGGCCCGTCCACAATATAGCCTATATAGTGCTGCTGTTGGACGTTAAACCAACTCAATTAACTAACCATGGTGTTACTGGAGACTTTCACTTTTAAACCTAAGATTTAGTGACGTTTCACTTTTCAAAGAGTTCATACTCATAATGCTTTTGGTACTGGTAGCTAGTCTGGTGCATGTTCCCCCTATTTCTTTGTGGAAATTAAGTAGTTTTGGTTTAAAGTAGGAAGCAACTGTCGTAATTATATGAAGCCATATATGCGAAATCCTGGTCATGAGATTTCTCACTATTTTACACTCTCTGGTATTACCCATAACTCGTAGGTTTACACCCCCTGTAGCATTGGCAATTATGCCCTTCCACACTTGCCGATCATTTGCTATTAATTTCAATGTCTCAGTCATGTTCCCTACATATATCTTATTTATCTAGTACTTGTATATTTTTAAAAAAGTAGCCTCAATTTTTGTAATTGGTAAGCAGAGAAACAGCTGCTCCAACCGAGTCGCAACGTCACATACGTAAAAATATGTCTCAGTCATGTTCCCTACATAAAGCCAATTTATTATTCCAGTGGCATTTATCTTGTTATTCTCGTACATTTTAACAAAAGTAGCCTCAATTTTTAAAATCAGGAAAACAAAATATCGACTGCTCCAACCGACTTGCAACTCTCTGTGCGCATTAGGTTTTCTGAATTTCTCTCCATTACAACGTTTAAAATGTTCACCTGAAGATCAGTGCAATCTGGTTTGTCATCGTCTCCCAAAAATGGTTTATTTCGCAACATAATCTAGATGAAGCTTGCTAATTTGCTTTTTTTTTTTAAAGAAGTGAAGTCGGGTTGGACTCAGTAGGTTGGGTAACTTTCCTGGAACCTGTGCTAACAATTTCGTCATACAGCTGTGGCTGAACAGTGGAAGTCAGTGTTAGTGCTCACCTTTCGTTGATTTAATTTTTTTTCTGAGTTCTACTACATTCATACAACTTTGATATTTTCTTCACTCAACAGACTTGCAGTATATTGCCACCATGCAATGCTCATGAATTTAAAATATTTTTATGGGTTTTCCGAAATGTAATGTCGTTTAAACCAATAAAAGTAGTATAACATTTTTTGTGCAGTTGAAAGCTTCAGCTTTTTTTTTTTTTTTTATCTTTCAAATAATTTATATACACCTCAGTTATCATAATCTTCCGTGATTTCGCGATTTTTACTTTGTCGCTACTTTTTCCTCATTTTCCTCCTCTCCCTCAAAGTCCTCAAAGCGTGGAATTGTGCCTTTGAGCGGTATCGAAATAAAAGAAAACACGGTGTACATTTATTGGCGAAATAAATGCGTTATTGAAACGCAACTCAAATTGCGGTTTTCTTTGAAGGTTATCGATAATATGGTATCACCCGATCGGGCCCATGTGCGAACTGTATCACAACGCAAATCGCCGAAGTTTACCTTTGAGCGGTATCGATAATAGGTGTACAGTAGTGTCAACCGATATGACCCGTGTCTGTTTAAAAAAAATGCGACAATGCGAATACAATGATATAATATTATCTTAAAGCGTCAGTTACTTCTACGACTGGCAGTATGTCGAAAATAGGTTCCTTTCGTTTTGACCCGCCCCTCTTAGCTGTATATCAATGCATTGTAACACATTATTATAGTACCAAGCTTTTCTAGTGCATCCGCGATCACAATTTTTAACAATATGAAAATTCAGGTACGGGAAATCGTTTCGTTTTTGTTTTGTTTTTTCTCTACCTGTTCGACACCCAAGGAACCATCGGAGGAAAAAAAAAAAACAAGCAATAAAAATACAAAAGATTATTCATAATTTCTTGGTAATTTATGTTCTTTCGAGCTAGATTATATGGAGATACCTGATTTGCCGCCTGTTGTCAATGCAAACAATCCGATCTGCCGTTTCCTACCCATCTAAGGCGAATTAATGGCACGATTATTTCAATGAAATGTGTTTCACATTTGTGAGTTTGAAGATTGATAGAAATGTTGAGCCCTGTGTGCTCGAATTTTTGATGAAGGAAAAACAATAATTTTGATCCACAATCGACAGATAGCGGGCTGAGTGAAAACTTATCTTAAAAGTCTAAATTTTGTTGGGCATGAGATCTATATAATTATTCTGGACGTAGATAGTGGACATTTCAGTTTTTTTTTTTTCCTTTTAGGTCTGCGATTTAAGTAATAATCTATTTAGGCATTAATGGCCTGCAAGGCTTGAGAGATCAACCCTTAGGTAGGGCCTACACATAAAAATACGCGTAGACTTAGATTCTTTAGTGTGAGTGAGTCTGTTTAGTATTATAGGCTACTAGTACAAAATTACTGTGTAGTTTTTCTTACTCTTGGTGACACCTTTCCATCCTTCTGTGATGTCATGCCTTTTTTAGTCTTGCAAAATAGGGCGACTAATTTTTTTTTTTATTACATACGTTAGATGACATTTTCCCCCCAAGAAGAAAACGTTTAGAAATTTCTAGATCTAGTTATTTAAATTTTTTTACAATATTTTGTTTACTTAAAAAAATGAAATAGGACATCGCTAGGGCTAACTAATTTGTTGCCCCCTCCCCTTTTTCTTGCGGGATGGGGATCGCCGATAAAATTTCCTTCTTTTCAACCTTTCTGCATAACGATCACTGTTAGTGTTAAATGTGCGTTGTGTGACTCCGTTAAGTTAAATCCATGCAATCAACACGAAGTACAAAATTAAGTTCCTGTGGGCAAGGCTGAGGTGCAACAAGGTCACACGCAATAAAAATAGAGTTTTTTAAAAGCATGCAAATTTTGACACAATTTATTGTAGTTAGAAAGCTTAGTGTAATTGTAAATACATGTACATAAAATCAAGCCCGCGTGTGAAACTCAATTGTCTGAAAATACAACTGACCATGTGTATATGGGTTCCTTTTTTAATTCAGGTACCTTGACTTATTTAAACTAAGAGTTCAAACACTAACCAAAATAAACAAAAAAAAAAAAAAAAGATTACAATGACAATTTTGATAAACGTTTTTTACAGCACGAAAGAGCGGTGCATTTCTTCGTGTAAACAGTCTGAATTCATAATAATTATGGTTCTGAAGATACATAATTTAGAGTTTGAGCACATGTATTAAAAATTCACCCGTAATACTTTCAGCTTTGTCTAAACCTCATCGTGGGTGTCCATCTAGTTAACAATAATAATAGTAACAACAATAACAATAATAATAATAATAATAATAATAATAATAATAATAATAATAATAATAATAATAATAATAATAACAGTAATACGTGTATGGCATTATATATATATGGCGCATACCGCCACCCTTTCACTTGCAAGCCGCCTGTATGTGCTTTACATACTTTTTTTTAAAGGAAACTGGGAACACTCGTAGACACACGAAAACATCCATATCGCAGTACAAATTTAAGCTCAATACAAGTTCGCTTTAAAAGACATCTTTTTAAAATGTGATCATGTGGCAGATTTTCGCTCATATATTGGGATACTACTAGTCCGTACTTTGTGTCCAATAGCTAAAAGTCCTTTTGTCATAAATTTTCAGGTTCGTTTTAAATGCAAATTTCTACCTCTCGCTCTATTTCTATCTCTTTGTCTCTCTTTAATTCCATTGTAACAAAAAATATACTTTTGCAAATAAATTAAGAAAGAGTAACTGTAATTGCTGGTTGTTGTTGTTTTCCATGAGATATTTTTTGTAAAACCAACAGGAACATGGGTGATAACCAGAGAGGGAGTGAGGGAAAAAGAGAGAGAGAGAGAGAGAGAAAGGGAGTGAGGGAAAAAAGAGAAAGAGGGAGCGAGGGCAAAAGAGAGAGACGTAGTGAAGGAAAAAGAGACAGAGAGAGGTAGTGAGGGAAAAAGGGAGAGAGAGAGAGGTGGGTGGGGGTGAGGACGCGTGTAGCGAGCTTTTGTTTTAATTTTGGAGTATGTATAAATTATAAACTTAGTAATTCCGAGCATCCAAGCCACCTGATGACAAAATAATACAATAGAAGTAATATTACCATGCTGACCGAAGCTCTCCGGTTCTAATCATAGTCCAGTTCAGTCCAGTGAATGAGGTTCCTTATGCTGGTGTGTTTTATCTTATTTTTCAAGGGGTGGAAACTAAAACATCAAGACCAAAACATCGTACTTTTTATAGATCGAACGGTGCATATTATGGCAAGGGGAACGTTGCGAGTAATCAGAGGGAAGTATTAAAAATAATAATTAAAAAAAAAATTGTTAACACAGCACATAACACAATGACCGCTAGTTTACACACACACACACACACACATACACTTGTATTTTATTTGTCCAATTTTTTTCCACTACTGGTAAGTGTTAGGTCGCACTGCACGTGTGTGGCCGCACATACAATTCTCAGACGTCGTTTTGTGACATGTCCACAATATAGCCTATATAGTGATCACGTTGAACCTTACACCAACTGAACTGTTCCCTTCAATCGCCATAGACAGTCAGACTAGAGACTACAAAAATATATCTGATTTAGTGAGACGGTTCCCAATCTCAAAGAGCTCACCGTGATTTTGATACCGGAAGCTACTTGGAATAGTTGGTACAGCATGACGCATGTTCAGAGTGAATCTTGGGAAATGGCCTGCATATCGGACACATAGTTATATAACTGGCAGAGAGAGAGAGAGAGAGAGAGAGAGAGAGAGAAAGAAACCTTTTTTTGAATTGTATGTCTCTTGTGTCCATTGTTAATCTCTTGAGAGAATATCATGTAAGATGTGCCTATTCTCTATGTCTAATTATGTATAGCATGAAGCGTGCTCAGACTGAATATCGAAAATTGGCCTGCATATCGGACGCCTTATAACTGACAGAGAGAGAGAGAGAGAGAGAGAGAGAGAGAGAGAGAGACCATGGCGTCCTTTGATCCTTAAAAAACCTTTTTAATATGTCTCGTGTTTCCATTGTTAACCTCTTGAGAGAATGTTACGAAATATGTGTGTATCCTCTATGTCTATTTGTGTTTCCGTTGTTTATCTCCCGATAGAAGGTCACGTGAAACGTGCGCATTCTTTATGTCTAATTGAATTCATTGTTTTTCAATTGTTAAGCATCCGAGAGAATGTCGTGTACAAGAGTTGTCTGCTCATTACGTTTCATTGTGTTTCCATACTGAGAGATGTGTGCTAATTCAACATTGATACTAGATCGAGTGATTTTTCGTAGAGACAGGAGTCATGGTATCCCCGCCCTGTCTCGTGTGTGGCAG
>RQTK01000208.1:460592-479061 GCA_003991915.1 Elysia chlorotica | reverse complement strand
CCCTCTCTGTCTCTCTCTCCACCTCCCCCCCCTCTCTCTCTCTATCTCTCTCTCTCTTCCCACCCCCCAGCCTGACTTTGTGACGTCCATGTTCGAGGTCTGCAGCGGCTTCAACATGTTGAATCTGAACGACACCGAGATCGGACTGTTCACGGCCATCGTCCTCGCCACTGCCGGTACGTTGTTCTTGGTTCTGAGACTGTCAAACAAAATATTATGGAGAAACGAATGACTGAGCAGTACATGAAGTTTAAAAAATAAATTCGTGTTACTTACAGATATTGTAAAACAGAGAATAACTGACCCATGTTGTAAAAATTACCCCCAATATACAATTAGGTTTAATCAAATAAATACATGCAGACCTGCCTTCTTGTACTTCCGCCATTGATCTCTATTTTCAGAGGACAATGCTGATTTTTTCATACAATATTCCCTCAAAGTTCTACAAATGTTATAATTTATTTAACCTCATAAAGTACATTTGATGCTTTTTAAAACATCAATAACTCCACAAGTCAACTTTCCTACTTGTGCCTGATTCACCCTGGTGGCCCCACATTAATGCCGTTTGCTACAAAGATTAGATCTGAAATATCCCAGATTCTTTTGTATGATAATCCATTCTATATCATTTCACATGACAAAGGCAGAGTTATTTAGAGTTTCTTAAAACTGTTTCATGAAAATCAAGCCTAACATAAGTTAATAAATAACTAAAACTGTCGTATCTCTGCCACAACTAATAATTGTCTTTTTAAATAAGTAACTAAAAATGTCGTACTAAGTTTGAAGGTACTCACTGTCTTTTCTGCCACAGATTCCACTGCCAGAAAACCTGTACCTTGCGGAGTGATGGGACCTATGAAAATAAAAATAGGAAATTAAAAAAATCCCAACATTTTTTGGGGGTATTCCTTATGACAGTAAATGGACCACAACAGAGCACACAAGTCACATCAATTGCATCCACTTCTCACTTTTCATTTGATCCACATTAATTTTGTTTAAATTCCTTTCAGATCTGTTTCAAGATCCTTAGTTTAAATGCTTGATCTATTGACAATTAAATTCCATTTTCCTAAGCATTTATTCTATTGTATTGTATAGTTCACGTTTAAAAAGAAAACAAAACATTTTATGATATCATCATATAATGCTTTTCCGTGCTCAAGCTTAAAAAAAAGACCCCAAAAAACCCTCTTAAGGCCCCCTATTTCTCTACTCACCCCAAAAGACTGCGTTGCAGTGCATGTGTTCAGGTGTGTATTTAAGCATTCTTTGCCTCATGTTGTCCTCCAGTTTGTAGTAGTACGGGATGGTTTGGAACCTGCGCCAGCCCAGGGAAATAATGAGGGGGTTCCTCGATTTCAAAATCTTCTTGTACCAGGTTTGCCGAGATCTACGATATACCCAAGAACCAGGCGGCCGACAACCCCAGCCAGAGTTAACCCCCCCTGTCTCTGTTTGGTTTGCGGAGATCTACGATATATAGAGGGTTAACATCGCTGAAAACATGTGTTCTGAGATCTACGATATAAAATAGAAGATTCACAACACTGAAAACATGTTTTCCGAGATCTACGATATACCCAAGAACCAGGCGGCAGACAACCCCAGCCAGAGTTAACCCCCCCTGTCTCGGTTTGGTTTGCGGAGATCTACGATATATAGAAGATTCACAACACTGAAAACATGTTTTCCGAGATCTAGGATATACCAGGCAGCTGTCCACGCAAATCAGAGCTAGGCCCCCCCACATCTCTGTTTGCCAAGATCCAAGATCAGTGATTCTAATTTTTCCGTAAATTTACGGATTTTTCAGTGAAGAAAATAAAATGTTTATCCGGTCAGATTTCGGTAAAGGCCTGCTTAAGGGTTATGTTATACAATCTAATATGCTATACTGCAGTGTGCGAGAGTTCCAGTAAAGAAATAATTATTATGTTGGCGTATATGCTATAGATGATATATCTAATATCCAGACCTCTGTCAAGTCCAAGCTTTGCCCCCGTCAGACACTCGTGTGGAAACCGCCTGGCAATTTTAACAGGTTATCTCACTTCTAAAACAACGTTCTTCTTTGTTCAACGCTCAAGGATAGGATAGGACCCCGATTCCTATTCATTCCCTGCCATAGCTGTGATGTGTTTCGGAACTCATTGCATACAGATAGCTCTCAAGGTTCTGTAAGAAACAAAAAAAAAGCTGTTTCCCCCACTTCCTATAGAGTCATCCGGTTGCACTTAATGTAATGTGATCAGCTGAGACAGAGGTCCAGGTATTTCGTCCCGTTTTGTCTCGTGGGTGGCAGCACTTTAATTTGTCAGACGTCGGTCTTGGGGTCTGTCCACAATATAGCCTATAATAGTGCTGAGGTGCCCCAAGACCATGTCTTCAGATGGCAAAATAATATTTTGTGTCCCCAACGTACAGACAGAGACCCCAAGATTCCTGGTCGCCTTTTTGTTTCAAGGTAGCGTCCGACGGACTCACAAGTTCTCAAGTGTGTAACTCTTTGGAAAGGGAAGGCACAAAACTAAGTAGACATGGCTATCTCTCCGCAGAGTTTTGGTGAACTTTACATTGAAATGTAAAAGAACACTGTTATTTTTTGTTTTTCAACTTAATACAAATATGTTTAAGCTGTGCATTAAACAGGATTCTTCTATAGAAAAGTTTTAAACTCAAATGCTACCTCAGTTTGTTAGTTTTTAGATTATACTTTGTTTTGTTTGAAAGATCTATTTTAAGATCAACTATACACTTACTTACTTACTTTCAAATTCTGGGAAAAAAAAATCTCAGTTAAGAAACTAGATGAAATTGTGTAGAACAGAATAATGTTAAATTGAGTCAAGCTGTGACGAAATTTCATTGCGAAAAAGTTGTGTATGCAATATGCCCTGTGCTGCATTGAATCCAGGAAGAACTAGAGAAGTCTGCTGTTTCCATGGAAACAAGATAATTAATATGCTGGGTCTTAGAACTAAACAAATATTTTTTTCATACATTAAAGATAGATATTATACGGTATTGTGACTTGAGGAAAGCATGCATTGGTGTGGATATAAATTATGTATTCATTGAAAATTGTTATATGTGCCAAGCCAACATAAAACGAAATGTATTGTTAAGGATAAAATTCATGTATACATGTAAGATAGATATATTGTGACATGAAGATAAAATTTACTGTTAAAAAGGTATAATTCATGTATGTATTCATTAAGGAAAGATATTTTGTGATATAAGGATTAAAATGTGTTGTTAAGGAGATAATTGTTGAGCAGAAAGATTATCCAGCCGTTTGAAGCTCAGATAGCAGTATTATTATACTATAGCTCTCTCCAATGTACAAGAACTAGAGACGCTGTGTTTTTCCTCACAAAAGTATACGACTATCAAACAATGGGCAGATATTTGAGTTTGTCTCTAAACAATGAGAACAATTTGATATGATGCTAATGGTCATTCACTAGCTTTGATTGAAGTTGGTTTTTTTGGGGGGTTTTGTTTGTTTTTTTGTTATCTTTTGTTGCAAGTTTAACATTTGCTTGTTGGAAATGTTACCAAAATCTACAGGGATCTGTATTTGAAAAATACCTCAGTTTAAAGCTATCACTTAACTAAGAATGCAATTTTACTTCTACTCCCCGATGGTTTTAGTGTTATTTTTAGATCCATGAGAACGATCCACTGTTTTTTAACGTGGGATTTTGAGTTCTCGCAAGTTGCTCCATTCCTACCTCATTTTGTAAGGGGGGCCCGGTGGTCTAGGGGTAGAACATCGGCTTCGACGCAAAAGGTCCCGAGTTCGAATCCTGGCTGGTGCGTTCCCTACTGGTTGGGTCGGTGTCAGTATAATGTGACCGGCTGAGACAGGAGTCATGGTATCCCCGCCCTGTCTTGTGTGTGGCAGCACATAAAAATTGTCAGACATCCGTCTTGGTGCCCGTCCACAATATAGCCTATATAGTGCTGCTGTTGGACGTTATACCAACCCAACCCAACCCCCAACCTCATTCTGTAAGTTCCACTGCTACATAGACAGTCTCTTACGCTAGACTTAATGCTCTGTGATTGTCATGGCTCAATGTCAAAAAGCCTCAGAGCGAACTCTATGGCACAAGACCCCCCTGTTATCAATAGATAGAACTGAACTGGGTTTACTCTTATTGTAGACCCCGGGTATACAATGGATTCAACTTGCAACTTTAGTATTATGGTGGGTTTTTTTCTTTAAGCGTGCGTAAGAAATCTCTTATTTGCACCCATCTTTACATAGCACGCTATTTCTTTCTCCCTTTGCCCAATTAATTATCATGTAACTCAACTCTTATTCACACCCATCCTTACACGGCAAGCTATTTCTTTCTCCTATGACCAATGCACTTTGTCTAAAGGCATCCTTACAGATCAAAGTGGTTGTTTTGCTTTGGCATGCTTACAGTTACCGCAGTAATAAATAGATCATTGGATCTTGTTCTCTTAATTATACATCATGCCAATCACAGTGCCTAGGCCTTTTCATTAGAATCTGTCAGCAAGGCAAAGGACATTTTAATTTTTTTTTTTCCCCCGTGATTATGTGCTGGAAACATTCACCTATCGATTTACTCAGGAAACTCTATACAGTATTTTTGTTAATGTCTAATTCTGTTGTCATTCACTGATTTTACAATCGCCGTGTGTGTCTATTCACACAGTGACAAGGCCTGACAGTTAACGAATTGGTGACCTCGGCTAGAATTAAACATATCTTGTGAAAAACATCCACTAGCAATAAACAATATGAACACTTGTGGCATGTGTCACTTAAGACAGCTTTAATAGAATATCATGTCAAACCTCCTCTAGTAGAAATAAACAATATGAACATGTGTATCATTTAGGACAATTCAATAGAATATCAGGGCAAAGCACGCATAGTCTAGATATAAAAGTTTGCCTAGAAATTTAAAGGATTAAAAAAAACAACCAACAAAAACCTCAATGTTCTGGTTTTGTTGACAACCTACAAATGTGTTGTATAATGATATAACGGGTACTTTGTTTCCATTACCTCACTATTGTCATGCTGTATCATTCTATTTACCTTCAGTTCCACGATAGATGGCCATGTTATGGGTATTGTCATTGCTATTTTCAGGTTCAGTTTCATGGTGTTCATGTTGTCCAGGACTGCTGTTTGTTTTTTGACTTGACCCGTAACCAGTGAACACTTGTGAAAACTTGCGTGTTTGATGCTACCCCACCATAGTTTTAATTTATTGTTTTCATTACAATTAATTTACGTGAGGCAACCTGGGTGAATCAGGCGAAAGTCACTGATTTCAGTTTTTAGATAGATAGATAGAGTCCTATAAACACAGCGAAAACTCTTTATTTACCTTTTTCATTTTAAAATAAAAAGTGTTATCACTGGTTTTAAACATAATAGAGTTATGCCTTTTTCAATCTCTTCAAGTGCATTTTGTACATCGTAACAGACTATAACTAACTGAAGAAGTTCAGACTCCAACTTGAGCCTGATTCACACAGCTTGCTCCATATATTGTTTAGTGACTCCTGAAAATATGTGGACCTTTGTGCACAAACAAGAAGCGGCTTGCTCCATATATTATTCAGTGGCTTCTGGAATTACATGGACTTTTGTACATCGTAACAGACTATAACTAACTTAAGAAGTCCAAACTCCCAAACTTGGGCCTGATTCACCCAGTTGCTCCATATATTGTTTAGTGGCTCCTGAAAGTATGTGGACCTTTGTGCACAAACAAGCCCTGGAATGCAATACTTGTTTACATTAATTGCAGCAGCACGAATGTTATGCATATATAACCCCTCGATGTTTTTTGTCCCGTCCATAGCCTGTAGTGTACAGTGCTGACGTCAGACGTTAAGCAACAAAACAAAACATACAAATTAATCTTTGTTTTTGCGTATTACACTTTTATTTTCCGTGAATGGAAAACTCCAGATTCTGTGGAAAGATTTTTAAATAACTGTGTACTGTATATAGTGTAAATAGTTAACCCTGTAAAGTATAAGTACAGTATATATATATATATATATGTGTAATAGAAACAGTTATTCTGCGTACATGTGTACATGTTTTGTGTGAAATATAAGAACCCCCCTCCCCTTTTTTTTTTGTAAGTGTGCGGCAGCGCACAGTTTGTGAGAGTGATTTCCCTTGAGTCGTTCTGTGCACAGCAAAACTCGAGTAGTATCGGAGAAATGCAACCATCACTGTATTATGCAAGTAACTGTTACTCCCCCCCCCCACATACCCATAATATGTACAACTATCTATAATTGTAATATCTATCTATATTATACCTCAGGTGATATTTGTAGTTGCTGTTATTTTTGCTCTCTTTGTAATCATTTTCAATTTCAATTTCAATCTTACTGATTTCCGTTTTTAACTCCACATGTACATGCTCGACATTTCCATCCTTTTCATATTTTTTTTAATTAGAAATTTTGTTTTGTTTCATTTTTTTTTTTTTTTTTAGTTATAGGCAATTTTTTACAAAGGCATAATTAAATGGAAAAAGGGTTTGGTATTCAGGATTATCCCAACGCTTTGATCTATATATATTTTTGGGTGCAGGACTAACCCTCAGCTTTTGCGGTCATCAAGCTGGTATTTTACACGGTAGCGATGGCTTGTAGACTGTTGTTGGTGAACTAACGGTATTCCGTCATGTTGCTAACATATCGGTTCATCTCGTTACAGAACAGGTCGACAAAAAATTATTCAGATTTTGGTCTATCTGTGAGATGAGTTGGTTTAACGTCGAGCGTCGGCACAATATACACTATATGTCTATATGTCTATCTGTGAGATAGACCGTTATGTTAGCAAGGTGACTATACTCAGGAGCGATGCTTTATTTAGTTTATAGGCTGTTGAAGTGACAGTATACATATACGCAGGGATGAAATAGATCTATGTTCAAGTCTGATCGTAAACATACTGTGTTCAAGTAGTCACGATGTGATTGTTAACATTCTCTTTATCATAAGCGATACTCTGAAACAACATTATACATTTTTTCCTAGATGAAAGGCCGGTTCTCATACTGTGTTCAAGTAGTCACGATGTGATTGTTAACATTCTCTTTATCATAAGCGATACTCTGAAACAACATTATACATTTTTTCCTAGATGAAAGGCCGGTTCTATTAGTTAAATGAATTCCCTTTGACCGCCATAGGTCCGAATAGGCTGAGACTTGAATCAGCTTTGTAGGCTGTGGTAGGTGAACTGACTGTATACAAGGGAGCAATGTTTCTATGACGACTACGTTGTGGGTGGGCTGCGTCTGTTCACTCTAATCTAATTATCTTCATCTGGTTTATACTAAATCCTTTTGTGAATATATTTCATATTTGCCATGCACTCGTGCCATGTATTGTTTTATTTTGGGCAGGCCATTAATTTTGTATTGGAAAAAGAATTTAGATAACAACATTATACGTTTTTTTTTCTAGATGAAAGGCTGGTTCTATTAGTTAAATGAATTTCTTTTGACCGCCATAGGTCCGAATAGGCTGAGACTTGAATCAGTTAACAAGGTAGCAATTCTTTCTAGACTGTGGTTTGTGAATTGGTGAACTGACGGTATACAAGGGAGCAATGTTTCTATGACGACTACGTTGTGGGTGGGCTCCGTCTGTTCACTCTAATCTAATTATCTTCATCTGGTTTATACTAAATCCTTTTGTGAATATATTTCATATTTGCCATGCACTCGTGCCATGTATTGTTTTATTTTGGGCAGGCCATTAATTTTGTATTGGAAAAAGAATTTAGAGAGTGAAAGGTGTTTGATTTTGAGGAGCTCTGCAGTGTAGAAGTTTAAGTTTCCACAGAACCAAACTGAAATGAAAGTCTAGCAGTTTTTATGCGTTGATTTGATAATTGTGAGCATTATGTGATAAAACAAATTAACAGGACCTGATACATGTAGATAGTGTTCTATACCCATTTTAAGGCATTAAGCAAAATTCATACATGTAGTTAATCTTTTTATTTGTTTACTTTTTCACTAGACTACTTTGCTGTAAAATATTTTCAGAATATAACTGGTTTTATTAGAATAAATGAAATAGATTTATGCGTTGTCGCTGTTACTAAAGAAACTAATAAGCAGGTTAAGATGAAGTTGTCGGCTTATAATAATAATAATTATGTACTCAGGTAAACACTGATGGACTTGTTTCAAGATTTTTACATGTATAATTGTATTGTGTGGTAGCATCCTCAGGGTCATCATCCTCATTGTAACATTACCCCATATTTTAGATATGGACTCGTGTACATTTTGTATTGGTGCCATACACAATATGAGTACATTACTCTTTAGTTTTTAGTTGGGTTTTTAGTTTTTATCCCCCCCTCTCTCTCTATGTTGTGTTGTCTTCGATTAATGAAGCTATTTTTGTGATTTTGATAATGTTGTGTGTAACTGTGTTTGAGCCATATGTATACAATATACTTGATTGTCGATCATCAAGCAGCCTCATTTTGTTTTATAATCTGCAATGCGATTTCTCAGAACTGTTTTGATCTATCTCTAATGGAATTAAAAAGATAGTAGAACAAATCAATTGTGCAGCAACAAATGGCTGGGATCGGATCACTGGCTAGAGTATGAAATCATCTTTTTGTCACGGGTTGTCTCTGTGGTTCTACTTAATATACCTCTTAGCCTGAGGGCGGCAAAATGATGCACGTTGAAGAGTGTTGGTCTCCAAATTGAGAGGTCCCCCGGTAAAATCCACAATCTGTAAAAAAAATTTCGTCATACGATTTTGTCCGTCATACCTGCTGTATCCCCGCCCTGTCTCGTGTGTGTCAGCACATAAAATTGTCAGACGTCCGTCTTGGGGCCCGTCCACAATATAGCCTATATAGTGCTGATGTTGGACGTTAAAACCAACTCAACTCAACTCCCCCATACCTGTTGGTTAGGTGGGTGTCAGTATAATGTGATCAACTGAGACAGGGTTCGTGGTATCCTTGCACTGTGTCAGCAAGTAAAAATTTTCAGACATTAATCTTGGAACCCTTCTAAAATGTAGGCTGTATAGTGCTGGCATTGGACTTTTACTTTCTCTGTTTAGAGTGAAACTTTGGTGTTTATAAAAAAAAATTTAATTTTGTTTTGTTTTGAGAACCGTGGCAATTTCTTTTGATCGACAAAACAGACATGTACTAATTTTGATTAATTTTTTTTATGAATTTTGTAAAGCTAAGAATATCAACTCTGCACCCAAAGTTTTTGTTGAGCACTACCTCATGTTTGTTCATGAACCTCCTAGTTACCTCAGGGTTCTCTGCATGTTGATACCACTTAGATCTACAGGTGTGTGTGTGTGTGTGGAGTGAGAGGGTGATTGTGTGTATGTGTGTGTGCTGTGTGTGTGTGTGTGTGTGTCTGTGGAGTGAGAAGGCGATCTCCGGACATAGTGATGGACATAAATTCAAATCCAATTAACCTTTTTACCATTACGCCGCACATATGTTGTGCGCATTGATGTATACGCTCTTGCGCTAGCACCTCTTTGTATTGAATTTGCACACCTTTCATTTAAAAAATAACAATAATCTAAGATTTTACCTTTTAAAATTTTTAAAAGTTCCCCAAAATAGTTCGCACGGAATAGGTATTGAATCATGGGTTTGAAAAGGTGAAGATAAACCTCTTGATGACAGCGTAAAAGTTTATTTTATCCCAAGTTTATATTAAACAGTGACTGTGAGAGAGAACAAAAGTGAACTGTTGCTGGGAAAAAGTTTACAAGTATAAAGCCATAGTTGATCTTAAGCGGGGTTTGTCTTAAACGGGTTCCGCTACACATGTATAAACACTGACAGAGAGCTAGAGACAAGGTGTGTGTAACTCAGTGTTTGCTGCCGCTGTATTTCCACAACTGGCAAAATATTGTATTCTCGTACTGCTCTGCTTGCATAGCACGATAGCATATCTGTGCCGAGCCCTGCAATACATCGAGAATACATCGAGGCACTACGCAATATATCGATGCACGTTTAAGTATATACATGTAGATGCACTTCACAGTATGTCAATACACTCTGCAGTCTATCGATGCACTGCCCAGTATAGTAATGCACTGTGCACTATACTGTGCAGTATCTTGTTAGACTTTAAAGTTTATTGATGAACTCTGCAGGATATTGATGCACCTTACAGTATACTGTTAATGCACTGCTCAGTATATTAATGCGCTGTGCACTATATTGATGCATTGGGCACTATCTTGATGGACTCTGCAGTATATAGATACACCTTGCAGTATATCTTTTATACATCGATACACTTTGCAATACATTGATCCACTCTGCAGTTAAGTTCGCATTATATCAATGTACTCCACAGTATATTGATGCACTCTGCAATATATCAATATACTCCGCAGTGTATTGGTGTACTCCATAGTATTCTGATGCACTCCAAGGTATATATATGCTCTCTACAGTATATCAGTGCACTCTGCAGTATATTGATGCACTGAGTAATTTCGATTGACACTTGTCAGAGATAATTTTGATGTGAGGAGTGCTATCTTTCTCCGTCTCTCTGTCTCTGTCTGTATTGTGCTTATAGGTGTATATATGCACATATTATTTTTGTTGAAATTTCAATCCAGTCCAATAAACCCAGACCTGGGGGCTATGAATCAACACCTAAACTGCATGCACTATCAAGTCTGCAGAAGTAAACACATTGTTATCATTATCATCATCATTATTGTTGTTGGTGTTATTATTGTTATTTTTATTATTATTATTGTTGATGTTATTATTATTATTTTTTAAAATCACAACTGTGAACACAACAACAACAACAACAACAACAACAACAACAACAACAACAACAACAAAAGAACTACAGGTACAGAATGATCATTTTTATCGGGAAATTAAAAACAAGTCTTAGTATCTGTATTTCATTGCCCCTTAAAATAAGAAAAAAAAGGTTACAAAAGAAACTACAATAAATGTTGGAGGACAAAGTCCTCAATTTTATTTCACAGAGTAGTGGTAACAATAATAATAATAATAGTAATATAATAGTAATAGTAATAGTAATAATAATAATAATAATAATAATAATAATAATAATAATAATAATATGTTGTTGTTGTTGTTGTGTTCACAGTTGTGATTTGGTTCTGTTTCTGTTAAATCAGTCTCATTAATTCAAAATAAATATATGTATAATTATGTATTATGAAATGTAACATATATACCTTTAAGCTCTTATGCCCGTTATGTTAAATTTTTAATGTTTAATCACTTCATGTTATGCTAATGTTGAAAATCCCGTGTCATGTTTTTTTGTCCTCCCCCTTTTTTAAATACCATTGTAGGCTTTTTTTTTTTTAAAGTTGTCTCTGTATGTAATATTTCTATGTTATGTATTGTATAAAATGTAGACAGTTATTTTTAGTTTTTGTGAATCCATTAAGTTGCTATGTGCCATAAATAAATGATATAAACATAATTCTAAATATATATACACGTATATGTGTGTGTGTGTGTATGTGTGTCTGTGTGTGAGATATAAGTGGATCCTCTCTTTAATCATATATAGCAGCTATGACTTTATAACATTTTCTAGGACATTTGTAGTAGTACAGTGACATACATGTATTTCTCTAGGGCATTGTATGGAACAATTAAATACATGCACCTCTCTACAGCCCCTTTATCAAACATAGACATTAAATCCAAAGGGATGGGGGGGGGTGTTATACACAGCTTAAATTACCAATACATCTGCGAAACCTCTGACTATTTCACACTCTCGGATACAAGTAACAAGTTCAGTTGATTTACTACTACTAGCAACAGCAACAACAACAACATCAACAACAACAACAACAAGAAAGAGCTGCTTATTGTGCCATTCTTTATGCTTTATTTTCTGTAGATAATAATAGAGTGAATGAAATGAATCGCCCACAAGTACTGTTGATACAATATGTTTGTATAACTATTTGTACTGTCCTCCAAGTCCGTAACGGCTAGGCATATACATGTACAGGCACAATGTTCTACAGTATGTGTTTGTGTGTACATGTACAGGCACAATGTTCTACAGTATGTGTTTGTGTGTATGTGTACATGTACAGGCACAATGTTCTACAGTATGTGTTTGTGTGTACATGTACAGGCACAATGTTCTACAGTATGTGTTTGTGTTTGTATATGCAGTCTGATCATTTACCTGGATGTCAAGTCAATATTGGTCTTAATAAAAAATAAAAAGCAAAGTAAAAAAAAATTCTCAGATTGTTTCTTTTTTTAGTATGAGTGAGGAGGCATAAAGCAATTCCTTAGATGGTTTCTTACTTGTGTATGTGTTGTCAGCGTGGTTGGTGAAGTTAAAAAAAAAAAAGAATTTTCAGATTGTTTATTTCTTGTGTGCGCATGAGAGGGGATAAAGCAATTCCTCAGATGTTTTCTTTCTTGTGTATGTATTGTCGGTGTGGTCAGTGTCAGTATAATCATTAATATGACCGACTGAGACATGAGTCCAGGTCTCCTCTCACTGTCTTGTTTTTGTTAGTTGTTTTTTTTTTGTTTTTTTATTACGCTTTTTTACAATATTGTCCATGTTGGATAATAAAACAATAAATAGTATCTTATCAAAACTGTCATTATCAAAGATGTTGAAAGGGGAAGCAACTCGGAAGTACTATACATTGAGATAATACCCGAGTTATTACCCTTTGATCATCAAAGTTTATTTCGATCTTCATTCTCCTTCATTAGAGACGTACAATCTTAGAATTTGAATTTCATCATGACTATAAAATAATTATATTACTCACAAACTTTGCAGATGTTTCACGTAAGGAAAAAATCTTTGTACTAATCAGAAAGCCTCATTTTTATTTACATCTAATGAACACTATGGAAACCGATAAAGAAATTATAAGTTTTTGTTTACACAGAGGAAGTTTGAACGAGTGTAAAACTAACAAATAATTATTGAGTGCTTCTTTGTGGCAGTGGCTGGATAACAGGGGTAGAACATCGGCTAAAGATGCAAAAGGTCCGGATTCGAGCCCTGGCGATTTCGCTCCCTACTGGTTGGGTCGGTGTTAATTTAATGTGACCGGCTGAGACAGGGGTCATGATATCCCCACCCTGTCTCGTGTATGCAGAACATAAAATTGTCAGACGTCAGTCTTGGGGTCCGTCCACAATATAGCCTAGATAGTGCTGATGTTGGACGTTAAACCAACTCAATAACAACAGAAACATCTCTTCTTTCCGTGTCGCAAAATTAATAATACCATAGAACATTTTGCATTGTCTCGCGGCTATGGCTATGCAACTTCAGCGCATGCCTCTTCAACTTCTTAACTAATTTTACTCGGTATGCAATTAAATGTGATGATTTCATAATTATAATATTGAGTCGATTATAAAACAAATGGATTTATATCTGAGTGATAAAATAGATGAAGACGGGACAAAGAAAAATTATGAATTCTTCTAGTAGTGTTTGTAACGATGGTGTGTGTGTGCTGAATATTTGGACTAGAATCATGCAACTACTTCTAGGCTAATGAAAACTAATCAGACCATTGGTGGACCAATCAAACTTATTTCAGTCCATCAGAATCAGTCAGATAATTGCTGGACCAATCAGAATCAATGAGGGCACTGTTGGACCAATCAGAATCAATGAGGGCACTGTTGGACCAATCAGAATCAGTCAGGTCACTGTTGGACCAATCAGAATCAGTCAGGTCACTGTTGGACCAATCAGAATCAGTCAGGTCATTTTTTGACCAATCAGAATCAGTCAGGTCACTGTTGGACCAATCAGAATCAGTTAGGTCACTTTTGGACCAATCAGAATCAGTCAGGTCACTTTTGGACCAATCAGAATCAGTCAGGTCACTTTTGGACCAATCAGAATCAGTCAGGTCACTTTTGGACCAATCAAGTTCATGCGGGTCTCTGCCGACCAATCAGAAATAATCAGGTCTCTGCTGAAGTTTTCATAATACAATTGCTTCAAACAAGTAAAGAACAGTACACAAAAAGTAAGATTTTTACAGCAATAATAATTTTATTCAAAATAATTTGGTTTTCTACAGTTCATATACTACTAAATCTGTTTTAAAAAAGAACAGATTTATTGAGAGATATTTTAGTGACAAATCATAGTGAAGGTTTTGATTACATCAAAGTATATGATTTACTTTGTGTGTGTGGAGAACATCATATGCGTATTATGATAGGGTCGTTATTAAAGTAGATGATCTATGATTTAATGCACACGGGGAAAAGCCATGCAGTTAGTTACTCTTAGCAACACCACCTGGCTACATCTTACAAATTATTTATAATTCATTGTTAGAAACTCTCGCCATTCCTTAATACAACATGTGCAGAAGTTAGATATAATTATGTTAATCTGTATGTGCTTTATTGATTATTATAACCAAATATGGATTCAACATAACCACTATGATACACGTAAATGTAAGGACGGGCAAAATAAAGTTGGCCCTATTTACAATAGCTCACTCTTTCTTCTATCAACGCCTGGAGTAAAGGAGGAGATCGAGGGTAATTCTTCCAAACCAAACTCTACATCCGGGTATAAATCTAACTATCTATTTATGTTGTACTGTGTCATGTCATGTAATGTCATGTCATGATGCCGTCCCGATGCGGGTTTGGCATGCCATGGATTTCCAAACCAAACTTTTTGCGCCAGTCTGTGGTTCTTATGAATCTGGTTCCTTGACCACTCTTATTATATATTATGTCGTCGTACCACTTCCCACTGGGCCTGCCCTTCCCTCTTCTTCCTTCCTTTCTTCCTGTTAGCATTGTTAGTTGTAGGCTATCACGCCTTGCTATGTGACCAAAGTATGACGGTTTATGATGCCATATGCTAGATATTCGCTCTCTTTTAAGACTGGCTGTTCTTAAGACTTCTTCGTTTGTTATTCTGTCTCTGTAGTTTGTATTGTTTTATGTAATTGAGAAAATCATACAACTCAAACATTGACCCTTACATTACAAAAATTTAATAATCAAATATGAGTAAACACAACTGAATCTCGATCTATGTCATGGATGCACACACAAAAAAATCACAGATAAAGATTAACGATGAGGTCTACATTACAAGGTAGGAACTCATAATAGAGCGAAAACATCTGATTAATACGATGAGCACAAGGTATAAACAATATAAAATAGCGGATCACAGCAGCAGATAGAATAGTTGTGTTAGATAATACAGTTTTTAAATAGCATTTTGTACAACAGAATAGGCGTAAAACAGGCGGAAAGGTCAAGGACATATATGGCATTAAGGAACTTGTGAAACAAACTTATTACATAAAAGATGTAAAAGATAATTATTATTATTACACAATCAGTAGTGATTAATGTTACCATCACGTTTCTAATATGAATGTCCATCTAAAAATCAGTAGTTTAAACAAAAACCAAAGGAAACTGTAATACATTGTGTCTTCTTTCTAAATATTCGTGATTTTTAAATTAAATAGGCCTATTAGACATGGCTTAGCCGATAAGCCGATTTTGATCGTTATAGAATAGATAGACGGGTAAATATTCGGAGATTTGTTTCTAGTGGGTTCGTGTTATTTTTTGTCAATCTTTAAGATTTCCGACGCATAAAAATGACGGAAAGCCTCCTGTTCACAATATTATTTATCTACATCTAATTCTTACACTCTCTCCTTCTCGCTGTTTCTTTTATTCTCTCTCCCTCTCTCTCTCTCTCTCCCTTTCTCTCTCTCTCTCTCTTTCTCTCTCTCTCATTCATTCTATGTCACACTACCCATTTCATCTCTCACTCTCTCCATCTCCTATCTCCTCCTCTCCCCCCCCTCTCTCTCTCTCTCTCTCTCTCTCTCTCTCTCTCTCTCTTATTAAAATCTCCATCTGACAACATACAAGTACAGTTTTACTAAGTACCCTCTTGCATGCATTTTACAAACAATCTCTTGAACAACTCCACCTTTTTCACACAAAGCATATAGATCTAAAATCCTACAATACATGCTGCATCTACCCACTCCCCAACAACATCACACTGGCTAGCATTGAAGTAATCATCACTAAGTGTAAGACTGTAACAGCATCAATCCAGCCTGGACCAATCACAGCTCAGTAATGGTTCAGTCTCGACCAATCACAGCTCAGTAATGGTTCAGCCTGGACCAATCACAGCTCAGTAATGGTTCAGTCTGGACCAATCACAGCTCAGTAATGGTTCAGCCTGGACCAATCACAGCTCAGTAATGGTGCAGCCTGGGCCAATCACAGCTCAGTAATGTTGCAGCCTGGACCAATCACAGCTCAGTAATGGTTCAGCCTGGACCAATCACAGCTCAGTAATGGTTCAGCCTGGACCAATCACAGCTCAGTAATGGTTCAGCCTGGACCAATCACAGCTCAGTAATGGTTCAGGCTGGACCAATCACAGCTCAGTAATGGTTCAGGCTGGACCAATCACAGCTCAGTAATGGTTCAGTCTTGACCAATCACAGCTCAGTAATGGTTCTGCCTGGACCAATCACAGCTCAGTAATGGTTCAGCCTGGACCAATCACTGCTCAGTAATGGTTCTGCTGCTGCTGGTTGTATTTCCACGGTGAGAACTTGATGGGACCCGTCGGCTTGATGTGAGAAAAGTCCTGGGAGGGGCCTCTACAATACACAAACATTGTGGAGGGGGAGGAGGAGAGGGTTATTAAAGTCAGAGGATGAAATAAATATGTAAACACGTATTAATCATAAGGCTTTATTTTTTTATTTAATTTTTTTGCTAGATATTCATCACTTAATATATAAAATAAAAATAAAAATTAAAATTAGACTTTGGTGAAAAAAATTTCTTTTTGTTCTTTAATTCAACGAAGTCAATTATAGTATCCATAACAATTATAATGATATCTTTATTGGTTCAAAAGATATGCAGGAATTAAACAACAATACTAACAATTTGCATGGAGCCAGTCTGAGAGGGAATGCCAGAACAACTGATAACTGTACTACAACCTACAGAGGAACAACAACAACAACAACATCAACAACAAGAACAAGAAAGAGCTGCTTATTGTGCCATTTTTGATGCTTTATTTTATGTAGATAATAATGGAGTGAATGAAATGAGTCGCCCACAAGTACTGTTGATACAATATGTTTGTATAATTATTCGTGTTGTCCTCCAAGTCCGTAACGGCTAGGTGTGTACATGTCCAGGCACAATGTTCTACAGTATGTGTTTGTGTGTACATGTACAGGCACAATGTTCTACAGTATGTGTTTGTGTGTACATGTACAGGCACAATGTTCTACAGTGTGTGTTTGTGTGTACAGGCACAATGTTCTACAGTGTGTGTTTGTGTGTACAGGCACAATGTTCTACAGTATGTGTTTGTGTGTACATGTACAGGCACAATGTTCTACAGTATGTGTTTGTGTGTACATGTACAGGCACAATGTTCTACAGTATGTGTTTGTGTGTACATGTACAGGCACAATGTTCTACAGTATGTGTTTTAATTTTTGAAAGAAAAAGCCACAAAAATAGTGCGATTTCATGAGCATTGCTGGCAAAATCAGTTTGACTCTGATGAGTTATCGTTCATGGCTTAACTAAGAAGACTATATCATCGACTCGTTTCAAGCCTAAAAGTAACATCTAATAATTTGCATGGAGCCAGACTGAGAAGGAATACACATGTACCAGTACAGGTGATTCAACTGTCCAACCTACAGAGAAATAGGGTAAGGGTATGCAATACCACATTGCCCTCCTATTGCTCATCTGAAAATGGTGAGCTTAAAGCACAGTATACACCGGACCTCAGCAGAAGTACACACACCTGACAAGGTTGAACTGTAGCACAATGCACATTACCTGTTGTAAAGGTGAGCTGTAACACAGTGCCCCCAATCCCTAACCTGACTATGGTTGAGCCTTTTTACCTGACTATGGTGAGATATAAGACAATTCTCTCCTGACAATGGTGAGCGGTAACATATTACACCCCTCTCCTCTGACAATGGTAAACTGTAACACAGTGCCCCCCACCCACAACCTGACTATGTTGAGCCCATAGACATATGTGCATTTATATATCTATGTTTGAGCCTTTTTACCTGACAATGGTGAGATGTAGCACGTTTCCCGCCGCCTTGATCAGCGAGTTTGCCTCCATGTGTGTGAGCCCGTTGGTTGACGTGTGGCCGATTCCGATGATCTCATCGCCCGGCAAGAGCTGACCCTGTGCCGGACTTCCGTTCTCGATCTGGTGAAAAGGGCGGGAAGAAAGGGCGGGAAGAAAGGGCGGGAATGGCGGGGAGTACACGGTGTAACACATAGAGTTACTGTTTGTTGACTTAACGATGAAAA
>RQTK01000208.1:442704-455786 GCA_003991915.1 Elysia chlorotica | reverse complement strand
GTTCTCTATCCGCTCTCTCTCTCTCTCTCTCTCTCTCTCTTTCTCTCTCTCTCTTTCTGCTTTCTCCGCTCTCTCTCTTTCATTATCTCTTTCCGCTCTGTTTCTCTCTCTCTCTCTCTCTCTCTCTCTCTCTCTCTCTTTATCTCTCTCTCTCTCTCTCTTTCTCTTTCTGTCTTTCCGGGTTTAACGATTCCTAGATTCCCTGGGTAAAATGCACAAACAAGACGTAACTTAGATATCCTCATAACAATTATAAGAATAAAAAGGCTGACGACGAGACGTAAGCTGTGTCACGTTTGTGCATTCTACCTGAGGGATCCTATATATACCGCGTCGAGGTAATTGAACCCGCACCTGAATTCAATCATCGCTGTGTGCTAAACTCGCGCAACTAAGGGGTGAGCAGAAAATCCTATGTCTTAAAGTCGATATTATGTAATCTTTTATCATCGTATGATCGCAAAACTTATAATAACTACTCCAAGCTGCCGTGCTCTCTTACCTGAGCGAGTGAGCTCACAGACTGGGGACTAGACCTAGAGTTCTAGCCTGTGTTTACCTGGGTTTCCCAGCTCCAAGAGTACCGGTACCTCTGCAAAGTTCCAGAGTCCAGACTTGGGCCAAGTTGTAGAAGGGATTGCTCCTCTGGATCGCTCGCACTCCCGGCATCGGTGCTGGCTTCTATAGTGCCTGTGAGAGGGATTCGAACCCAGAAAGCTCTGTGAATTTTAATATTACACGTAGCAACAGGTGACCTTGGGTTAATTTTGTTTTAGGCAAATGCGTATCCGATCTGCTGGACGATGGTCTAATGGAAGGGAAAATACTTATTAAATAAAATTACTCGTCTGAGGCAAGTTCTTTTTTTTTATTATTCGATTCTTCGGTTAAAGGTTAATTTCTAGGATCGATTCTTGTGTTAATGTTTAATTCTTGAGACCGATTCCTGTCCACAAAGTTTTCTCTTGTGAAAGTTTTGTTCTGCGTGTTGCCAGCACACACCCCTCCTATCTCTCTCTCTCTCTCTCTCTCTCTCTCTCTCTCTCTCTCTCTCTCTCTTCTCTCTCTCTTTCTCTCCACCTTTCCGAATTACGACACAGATAATATATGCGCTCGCTACCCGCAGAATTCCGCAGCGCTAACTTTCCCCGCGAACTCACTCTGTTCTAGACCTAACGACCTTCCCACAGTCTCACTACTCACACGCAACTAGTACACAGCTCACACACGCGCTCTTGCGTAAATCTCGATCATTTTATTCCTTACTTCATAAGTTTACTCTTAACACCTGTGGTCTGTTGTCTTAGAAATTACCCGAACCCTCTGAGGGACAAAAATGGCATTATGTTAGTGAAAGCATTAGTTGCATCTTAAAATAATGTGTTATAGGTGTTATTGTTGTTGTTGTTGTTGTTGTTGTTGTTGTTGTTGTTGTTGCTGTTGTTGTTATTGTCATTGTTGTTGTTGCTGTTGTTGTCGTCGTCGTTGATGTTGATGTTGTTGTTGTTGTTTTTGTGGTTGGTTTGTTTCACAATTCCTTCCTTTCCAGCATCCACCCCACTGATACAAACTAATATTTCTAGGTGGAGAAACAAGTGGCATAGAGTGACTATGTGAAGCAACTTGTACCAGTAGGGGATGAAAAGAAACGTACAGAAAAATAAGCATTTGGTGCATAGAGGTGAGTAATGCAGGGGTGCAGAATGACAAAGCAGCAGGTATAAGGTATATTGGCGTGCAGACAATAGACTTTGCCAAAACAGCCTTTCACATAGACATTAGAGGTTTTGTGATGGCATTGTCCGTAACGATAACGAGTTGAGTTGAATTGAGTTGAGTTGAGTTAGTTTTAGGATCCAACATTAGCACTATAAAGGCTATATACATCGTGGACGGGCCCCCAGACAATTTTATGTGTTGCCACACACGAGACAGGGCGGAGATATCATGACTTCTGTCTCAGCCGGTCACATCATACTGACACCGACCCAACCAGTAGGGAGCAAAATCGACAGGGCTCGAACCACGGACCTTTTGCGTCGGAAACCGATGTTCTACCCCTGGACAACCGCCTCCCGTAACGATAACGAAGACAATAGAACATGAAATCTGTTCCACCATCCAATCAAAGATCTACCCAAGACTTACTTAGCCAATGAGCAATCAGAAACCCCCTTGCCTAAGCGTCGTGATTATGTCATACCCTATCATCGTGTGGATTGCAATGTCTATTTTTAGCTCTATGACATCACTGTAGGTGCAACTCAGTGGTAAACACAGCATTCCCGCGTGCTCCCGTGCTTTGTCCCAGTGTGCAGTGTGTAGTGTGTAGTGTGTGCTCACCTCGTGTTCTTTGGGACAATTGGCTCTATCAATTGGCTCTATCAGTATCACTGCACCCAGTCTGTAGGTTAGACCTGAACCAGACTGTCGCTGGTGGCTGGGGTTGTTGAGTTGGTTTAACGTCCAACATCAGCACTATATGGACTATATTGCGGACAAGCCCCAAGACTGACGTCTGACAATTCTATGTGCTGCCACACACGAGACAGGGCGGGGATACCATGACTCCTGTCTCAGCCGGTCACATTAAACCATTAAGAGGCGAAGATAATAAGTGAAGGAATCTGGAAGGACTGCAAGGACGTCCAACCATAATGTAGCACCATCCTAGACTAATCGAGCGAGTTCACCCAGGCGGAGTAAGCAACTAAGCGGTGCCTGTGGCTTAGAGTTAGATCTGTTCCATCCGAGGTTATCTGGTTTTCTCTCTTCCATCCCTGGAGCCACCAGACTGTCTCTGTGACACGGGTCTCAGCACCGACTGCCAGGCTAGTGATGCTACATCTGGCAGCATCGGTCAGGCCTCACGCGCTGTCCAGAGACTTACTATTTATAGACTTTATCTGTGGGAAAATACCTATAGTAAGAATTGATTAGTATATCATCATCATCATCATCATCATTAACATCAACACGGCATTGCGACCTTTTTATCGGAACAACAGTGCTATGCACCCATGATCACCTGTTCAAATGAACAAAGAGGAAGAAATTGATGTTCAAGAAAAAAGCAAACACATCACACAGATATTAGATTGTTCTCCATCACAAACTCTCATTTGAACAGCTTGAATGTCTACTGGCCCGTAAGTCTGTTCAACCATTCCTGGCTCCGGCATGATAGTGAGCTTGTGGGCTGATGAAAACAGACAAATAAGGGCAGACATTAAACAGGTAGTTTGGTCTTTTTCACTCAAAAGTATAAAAAAATAAGAAAAGAAAAAAACTGATCGATTCCATCCTCAGAAAAACTCAACACGGAGACTGTGGCATCAGTTTAGATTCTGGAGTCTACAGAGCATAACATTTACAGCTGAGATAGTTGGTCCCTCAATCATGTAGTAGGTAGGTTTGTATGTATGTAGGTAGGTAGGTAGGTAGATAGGTAGGTAGGAAGGTAGGTAGGTAGGTAGGTAGGTAGTTAGGTAGGTAGGTAGGTAGGTAAGTAGACCAATGCGCTATGAAGATAGATTGATCAGTAAATGTGTAAGTTATTCGATCGGTAAACAGGTAGGTATTTAGGTAGGCATGTAAAAAGTAAGGGTGGGAAGGAGGGAAAAGTGGAGATATCAACGTACTTCCGTGGACAACTATAGAACCAGAGAGAGAGAGAGAGAAAGAGAGAGAGAGAGAGAGAGAGAGAGAGAGAGAGAGAGAGAGATGAGGGGAAAATGAGGACGTGACAGAGTGAACGGAAAGGGAAGAAAAGAAAGGTAAAGGCAGAGAGTTGGGGGGAGGAACAGACAGGGTGGAGAAAGAGAAAGAGAGTGGGAATACAGATGAGGAAAATAAAGGAAGAGACAGGGAAAGAAGGAGGGAGATAAAGAGAGAGAGAGACAGAGAGACAGAGAGAGATAGAGAGACAGACATAGTCAAAGAGGACAAAAAAAGAAAGGATAGCTGCATTATGAAAAGTGTTCATTGTTTGATATTTGGTTGTTTTCTTAATTAAAATTAAAATTGTGTTTGTTTGTTCTTGTTGTTTCTTCGTCTTTTGTGGGTTTTTTTTTCATAAAATCGACTGAATCTACTCGTATATATTTGTTTGTGCGTCTGTATGTGTGTCTGTCTGTCTGTCTGCGTGTCTTTGTATCTGTCGCATTCTCTCTCTCTCTCTCTCTCTCTCTCTCTCTCTCTCTCTCTCTCTCTCTCTCTCTCTCTCTCTCTCCTTTTCCAAAAGAAAACAGCAACAAAACAAAACAAAAGAAAACGACCCAAAGTCAGCTTACATAGATTCATCATACATTCATATAAAGTTGAAGAAACAAGTTTTGCTTTCAAGGCTGTTTATTATTGCGCTGTGACCAGTCAATTAACATAGTCGAGCACAACTAGATTCTGAATGGACAGAATAAATGAGACACCTTGGTCGAGGAATGTACAAAAAAATAACAAAAGTCGGAGCGCTCCGAATACGCCCGATATTCCACTTTTGCCTACAATTTTACATATAAAACGCAGAGTCGACTACGATACAAAATAACTGTATCTAAACATAAAAAAACCGAATCACAATTACCCTGAACGTGATCGATTACTTAATTTTTTGTTAATCCTTTTTTCTTTTACATAATGTTAACATAAGTAAAAAGAAAAAATAATAAAACAAAAAATAACAACATAAAACAACCGTCATATATTAAATTATTATTCTTTATCGAAGCACAGTTGTATGAAACGTGCCTAAAATGTTTGTTACAGGTTTACAGTAACTGTATACTAGCTGCTAGTTTCTTTTAACAGGCTTAAAGTTAGTATGAACACAATCAAATCTTTGTTATAGGTACCACTATGCAGGGCATAGAAAGTGAAAGTGAAAGTGAAAGTGAAAGTATGATATAAGTTATTGGCGAGACTAAGGCTGTTTTCCCATCTGCACGGTGCGAATATTATGACGCGGCGTAGCTCTTAAGCCGATTTAAACAAGGACAAAAAACATAAATATTTTATAAAATGGATATTACTCTTTTTGAGGGGGAATTTCATCTTTTAATAAACCTAAGGTAGAAAGTACAACGATGCTACACTTCCTAGTCACCATATAAGGGTAGGTTTTCATTAAAAAAACAATTGATCTTAGTCCGGTGTCTAAGCTTTTATCATCGCTGTACTTTGTACTCAGTTTAGGGGAAAAAATTAAATTGGCGTTAGTACGACGCCGCGTCCAACAGTTTTGTTTCGTTTCGCACCGTGTAAATGGAAATGTACCCTAAGTTACTGGGTTTTTTTCTATCGTCTAAGTGCATGGACCATCATGCATGGACTATAAATCGACTGAACTAGGCTAACCGATTGTCTTTTTCTTTTGTTTCTTTAATAAGAAGTGGATTCAGACCTACTCGCTATCGCCGTATAGGATCCCCCAGGGGAACCTAGGAGACGTTAAACCCGGAGAGAGGGAGAGAATTCTCTCCCTCCTTCTATAGAGAATGCAAACCTACTCGCTAAAAAAGAACGGCAGAAAAAAATCAATCCTGAAACTAACCGAATGAAACCGTTGAGATCACAGGAGATTTGGAATACTGATACAACATGAACGTGAATGATGATGAAATAGTGGTCTATCGTTGTAAAGATTATGACAAAATAGTAATGATAAACGGCAATGAAATGTTTGACATGGTTATAGAAAAAGTTACATTTTTCTCTTATTGGTTTATGATGGTAGCAAAAATGCAAAGGAAATTATATTTTACACACACAAAATAAACGACACATTTTTATTTAAGCAAATATAAAAGAGACTGCGAAACTCAAGCTCCGATAATTTGAATGTTAATATTTTCACAAAACTGTTTAACAATTCATTATGTGTAGGCTATATCTACTGCGAGCTGGTGAGTTTAGCGGGCTGTCTTATAAATGTCAGGAGAAAGATATAATTATCCATTATCCATGGAACTAACGCTTCTTTTTACGACTGACTTTCTGTGTAGATCGTGGAGCCTTATTGAGGGTCTTACACGTACACAATTAAAAAAAAAAATTTTTACGAGAAACTTTGGTTAACAGCAGAGAGCAAGTAAGGTCGACAGGAAATTTTCTTTACATTTGACAATTCACAGTTATAATTAGGTATACATGGTGTGGGGGTAGCGCTCAGATTGTCAGTGTATACGGGGGTATGCACGGTTCCAAGACCAAACCAGTTAGTTGATAAAAAACAAGGGAAATTCGGATTATTATTCTGTCGTGATATGATAAAAGGGCGTAAGTGCAAATTAACCCAATGGCACTTACGTCCTTTTAATAATTATATGACGACAGTGTTTTTACTTTTACATTTTTTCAGTAGTTGGGATTATCGTGGAATTAATTTCCTTGACGCCAATTTATATGGAATACTTAGGGAATTCGATGGATAGTAATACATGTAATCATGTATCAAAACATCGACAAAGACTTGTCACTAAAGCTTAAACTCCAAAATTTTAAGTTAACCGTGTTTTATCTGGGAACCGTGCATAGTTCGGGCACTGCCTGGGCAGTTCTACTGGGAATGTCTAGGTCACTTCCCCTGTCCAGTAAGTGATGTTTCTCTTTGGACCAATCACCGCACACATGGTGTTTGGGCCAAAGAAAATAGTCCGAATGGAATATATATGAGTTTTCAATGAAGAAAGATAACTATTTGTATGGATGTTTTTTTTTCTGTCTGGGCTGCTCTACAGGGAATATCTAGGTTACTTCCCCTGTACAATTAGGGTTGTTTCTCTTTGGACCAATCACCGCACACAGGGTGGTTGGGCCAAAGAAAATAGTCCGAATGGAATAATTATATGAGAGTTTTCAATAAAGAAATATAACTCTTTGTATGCATAGTTTTTCAGCTCTATAGGGAATATCTAGGTTACTTCCCCTGTCCACTAAGGGGTTGTTTCTCTTTGCACCAATCACCGCACACGGGGTGGTTGGGCCAAAGAAAATAGTCCGAATGGAATTATTATATGAGAGTTTTCAATGAAGAAAGATAACTCTTTGTGTGGATAGTTTTTGTGGGTTGTTGCCCTTTAGTATACACTGACAACCCAATGAAAAATAATTCACTTTACTACGTATAGTAAATCTATCAATACATATAGACAATACAGTATATATTAATTTATATATTTTTCTAAAGTAATGTTTTTTAACGGGCGTACTAAACAGAAATATATCTGTGTCTGACTGGGAGTCTGCTTGTAGCAGGGGGAAGGGAAGGAGATGAACCTTTAATGATGTCAACTCTGTGATGATGTTACTGGCTGTGTATTTACATAGGTGTGAGTATCGTTGGAGTTGTGTTACATAGGTGTGAGTATCGTTGGAGTTGTGTTACATAGGTGTGAGTATCGTTGGAGTTGTGTTACATAGGTGTGAGTATCGTTGGAGTTGTGTTACATAGGTGTGAGTATCGTTGGAGTTGTGTTACATAGGTGTGAGTATCGTTGGAGTTGTGTTACATAGGTGTGAGTATCGTTGGAGTTGTGTTACATAGGTGTGAGTATCGTTGGAGTTGTGTTACATAGGTGTGAGTATCGTTGGAGTTGTGTTACATAGGTGTGAGTATCGTTGGAGTTGTGTTACATAGGTGTGAGTATCGTTGGAGTTGTGTTACATAGGTGTGAGTATCGTTGGAGTTGTGTTACATAGGTGTGAGTATCGTTGGAGTTGTGTTACATAGGTGTGAGTATCGTTGGAGTTGTGTTACATAGGTGTGAGTATCGTTGGAGTTGTGTTACATAGGTGTGAGTATCGTTGGAGTTGTGTTACATAGGTGTGAGTATCGTTGGAGTTGTGTTACATAGGTGTGAGTATCGTTGGAGTTGTGTTACATAGGTGTGAGTATCGTTGGAGTTGTGTTACATAGGTGTGAGTATCGTTGGAGTTGTGTTACATAGGTGTGAGTATCGTTGGAGTTGTGTTACATAGGTGTGAGTATCGTTGGAGTTGTGTTACATAGGTGTGAGTATCGTTGGAGTTGTGTTACATAGGTGTGAGTATCGTTGGAGTTGTGTTACATAGGTGTGAGTATCGTTGGAGTTGTGTTACATAGGTGTGAGTATCGTTGGAGTTGTGTTACATAGGTGTGAGTATCGTTGGAGTTGTGTTACATAGGTGTGAGTATCGTTGGAGTTGTGTTACATAGGTGTGAGTATCGTTGGAGTTGTGTTACATAGGTGTGAGTATCGTTGGAGTTGTGTTAAACTTACAGGGGTAGGGAGGACTAGATACGTCTAAAAAGAAGTCTAGAAAAAAGGTCTGAAAATATAGACGCCATATGCAATTATCTCTTGACTTACTAAGAATTATGAAAATTAAGTATGAAAGTATGAAAACTGAAGTCTATTATTTATTTCTTTATTCCTGTAAACTATTTGGCATTTTGAACTAAATTTTCTATTGTATATCAAAATTATGAACACTCATAAAAGTTTGATCATTTATAGTTGATTAGACTTGCGTCCAGGTTTTAGTCCTTGATTTAACACAGGTAAATTCCCTTCCCACTAAAGTCAAATTTCAGACCTAGGTTACGTCAGAACTTTTAAGCACATGCCTGTTCATAAATTCTTCTCCATATCTTTAAAGCAAAGGCGCGCGCCTAGTCGTCACTTGTACTTACTGTCTTGGATGGGCAGCTGTTTGCCAGTGCCGACGTAAGCACACCAGGTGTTCTTGTAGAGTCCCTTCTCCAGGGCCACATCAAGCATGCCCTGTGAGGGGTCCACGCCGTCAATGTTGTGGAAGCCGCGGCTCTTCAGCTGTGAGGAAAACAGCGTGACACAGTGTTAGACGTGACATCGTGTTAGACGTGACATGGTGTTAGACGTGACATTGTGTTAGGTGTGACATTGTGTTAGACGTGACATTGTGTTAGACGTGACATTGTGTTAGACGTGACATTGTGTTAGACGTGACATTGTGTTAGGCGTGACATTGTGTTAGACGTGACATGGTGTTGGACGTGGCATTGTGTTAGGTGTGACATCGTGTTAGGTGTGACATCGTGTTAGGTGTTACAACATAATAACATAGGAGAGATGGTTGTCTCATACACGATACAGAAACATGGATATCAGAAGCCGCTTCATACAAATAATACGTGTCAAAATACTGATATCGGACGTGAATGTCTTAAATCAATTTCAAATATATATATTTAAGTATTATATTGATTGAAATATTTACTTTTTATTGCTTTTCTTCGTGTTTTCTGGGGGTTTCTTTATAGATAAGTGTTTTTTTCCTTCAAATTTTAAACACTATTCATTTTTTTTATTCGGCTTATTTGTAGAAGTGGCTTTTGTCGTAAAACAAATGAAAAACAAAATTAGCCAATGTCAGACCAATAGATGGCTATGGTACATGGTATATATTGAAGTCCAAAACACGAATTCTCATTCGCGAGAAGTAGAAGACATTGAAATCTACACTTGGACTGATCTCTTCCTGATCAGGCCTTTATACAAACTGAACAAGAACAAAAACAATCAAACAATGACGTGTATATATGTAGAACAAAAACAATCAAACAATGACGTGTATATATGTAGTGGACAAACAGTGAGTGACACACTCGGTATTACCTGTTGGGGGTAACGAAGCCCTTACAAACACACACACAGGTTAATATCGGAACACCTGGACGAAGTGAAAAAATTGCTGGAGGGTGAGCAACGGTTTGGCTGGGGGGCTGGTATGTAACACACAATACAACCCACATAGTCACGTGATCCTCACAGCCTTGCAGCAAGCAATCCTGACTCTTAGAGCCACGTGACACAACCAACCCTGACTCTTACATCCACATGACACAACCAACCCTGACTCTTACATTCACATGACACAATCAAACCTGATTTTGCAGCAAGCAATCCTGACTCTTAGAGCCACGTGACACAACCAATCCTGACTCTTAGAGCCACGTGACACAACCAACACTGACTCTTACAACGTCAGGGCACAATCAACACACACAATCACGTGATCTGCACAGCCTTTCAACAACCAACCCTGACTCTTTCAGCAACCCAAAACAATGACACAATGACACAATGACACTTTAATACAAAACCACTATTGTAGCACAGTACAGTCGCAATTCCTATTTGCTTTGGTTGCATGCAGGTGCAATGTCCAACGTCCAACGTCAGCACTATATATATATACTATATTGTGGATGGATCCCAAAACTAAAGTCTGAGAAGAGAACGAAATCCGAGAAATAGATTTGCCATTGTAGACTCAAACCTAGTACCCTTTGAATGACAAATACATAGACGACTATGGTTTATTACCTTGAAGTCCAAAACACAAAAATTCCCATTCCCAAGAATAAGGAGTCATTGAAATGAACTCCCTCTGTTAAAACTGTTAAGAAACTCCCATTGCCTTATTACCACTTAAGCCAGCCTTGGGTACCACCACAATATAGCTTACATACTTGGGTACCACCACAATATAGCTTTTATGGTGCCGACGTTGGATGTTAAGCAATAAAACAAACAAAATCACAAAATCACAAGAAATGGATAACATTCAAATGAACGAATAAACATTCTCTGTTAAAATCTGAGTGTTAAAAAACTCACACTGTCTGATTACCACGTAAACCAGCTTGTCTCCTTCCTCCCCCCCCCCCCCCCTTTTTTTTTCCCTTTCTCCCACCGATTTGTTTAAAACACTGAAAGCGTTAACGTTGAGTTTTGACGTTAACCATGAATTCATGAATTGAGGTCACGTGTACTTACATCTTCGGCGACGAGTCCCGTGCCGCAGGCCATGTCCATGATTCGAACCTGATCCTTGTCGGCCACGGTCTGGAACGCGCTTCACGATGGAGTCGGTGGCGGCGCGAGGGCCTGAGTAGGCGTGGTCCGTCAGCATCTGTGGGGGGTCAAGGTCGTTAGTTAGTGGCGTCATTAACATTGGGGATTTCCGGAGACTTGATTAGATTTACGGCTATAAATAAATTTAATATTCCCACAAAAAAGGGCGGGTGTTATATGTCCTTTGGGGTTATAGATTTACACAAGGTGGATCTTTGCGCCCTTGCACAAAGAAGTGGGGGGTTGGGGGAGGGAGAGAATCCTTCCTCTTTCAAGGCTATAAATACACATAAAGAGGAAATTCTTGCTCCTGGATTCTGGATTTACGACTATAGATACGCACAATCATTTCTATATCTTTTGTTTAAATAAATCGAGCTATTTTTTCTAACTGGCTGTCGGCTTTAATTTCGAACAGAAGTCTTATTGTAATACAAATCATATTGAGCATTTACTGTGGACATGTAACCGTTCATTTCATAGGTTTATTCATAAAAAGTACGTCCGTCATGAAATGGGCCATTATGTGTATGATACAATTCAGTGACAATAACTAATAATTGTAATTCCAATAACTTTGTATTACAATTCCAATAACTATTAAGTGATATTGTGAGATTCACTACGAATCATTAAAAATTGCGACCGTTCAAACTACACGCCTTTGACAGATAAGACAACTTGCAGAGTTGCATCATGGGAAAAGACAACCGAGCAGAGTTGCATCATGGGAAAAGACAACTGTGCAGAGTTGCATCATGGGAAAAGACAACTGTGCAGAGTTGCATCATGGGAAAAGACAACTGTGCAGCGATCAGAGTTGCATCATGGGAGACCGCACGTTCTGAGTACACGTGAACCTAGCACCATGTGTACTTAGTGATAACGGAAATACACGGGCGTCGGGCGGCCATGTTTGTTCATTTGCGTTGTAGACGGTTAGTCGGCCATGGGGCGGCTCAGTACTTAATCTGGTACATGTACTAAAGGTTTTGCGAAAATGGCACCCATAGCCAAAACAAAAACGATAGATAAGGGGGGCTTCAGCGATGACCAATTATAGATTTATCCTAGATTTGCGTAGCGATTGTGCGTTCGGAAATTCACAAACTAAAAGGCATAATTATGTCACCCGTTTTTGGTGCGTGTATCGTAATGCCTCTAATATGGAAGCACCCTAGGGAGTTATCAGTATGGGGTCTCTGGGTCGGATTTGTTATCAGCATTGGGGTATACGCAGGGTCACACTTAACAAGACACTTGTACATATAAGCCTACAGATAGATAAAAATAGATTGCACTGATGTGCACAGTTGGTGGATTTTTCATGCTGAATGAGTTTTATTTGCTCATGCATCGAATTTCAAAGAGTTGGTCTGTTTCTGTAGCAATTCTTTTCTCTACTTCTAGCTGTCGCGGATATTTCAGTCCTCTCTCTCTCTGTCTCTGTCTCTCTCTCTCTCTCTCTCTCTCTCTCTCTCTCTCTCTCACTCTCTGTCTCTCTCTCTGACTCTTTCTCTTTGCCTATGTCGTTCTGTATCAGACTCCTTCTCTCTCTCTCTATCTCTCTCTCTCTCCCTCTCTCTCTCACTCTCTCTATACTATCGATCTATCCCCTAATTATGTTTTATACTGTATAATAAATTTACTGTTATATAATAAATGCTGAAAATAAAATTTTATAGTAAAGGATCCACTTGTAGTTAGACCTCTCTCTGTCTCTATCTCACTCTGTCTCTCTCTATATCTCTCACAGACTCTCTCTCTTTATCTATTTCTATCTCGACTATCGATCTACCCCCATAATTATGTTTTATGCTGTATAATGAATTTACTGTTATATAATAAATGTTGTAAATTTTGTAGTAAATGGTTCCCTCGTAGTTAGGCCTTTCCCTCTCACTGTCTCGTTCTCGTAGTAGTAGTAGTAGTAGTAGTAGTAGTAGTAGTAGTAGTAGTAGTAGTAGTAGTAGTAGTAGGAGCAGCAGTTGTAGCAGTAGTAGTAGTAGTAATAATAATAATCGTTTGTATGACTACATTTAGCCTGTCAATTCAAGAGATAAGCCTAACATCTGCAGCCTGAACTGTTTAATATGATCAATCAATATTTTGTAAAAGGGCAGTGAAGGATTTTATGATTATTTGAGAGATTAAGAGAGAGAGAGAGAGAGAGAGAGAGAGAGAGAGAGAGAGAGAGAGAGAGAGAGA
>RQTK01000208.1:408383-423284 GCA_003991915.1 Elysia chlorotica | reverse complement strand
GAAAAGAAGAAGAAGAAGAAGAAGAAGAAGAAGAAGAAGAAGAAGAAGAAGAAGAAGAAGAAGTTTGGTCGGTGTCAGTACAATGGGAGCGGCTAAAACTGGGTCTTCCTATCTCCGTAACGCCTCTGTGTGGCATCACGTAAAACTACCAGACGGTATTCTTGGAACCCGTCAATGATAAAGCCTAGATACTGACTTTGGTCATTAGAAAACCACGCAAACAATCAGCCTCCAACTCGACCATGGGTCGAAGTGCCGCTTTACAATACAAAAACAACCTCTGAATTATTTTACGCGCCCTCTATTAGTTTTCTTGAAGAACCATTCATAGACATAGGAAGTCCAGCTGAGATTCGAACCGCAGGTTTGCTCATCGACAGTCAAGAGCGCTACTGACTCAACTGTATAACGAAGAACAGTCAGTCTATAGGCATGGATAAGTAATAGAGCTCCCAAAGTAAAGATAAGTTCTAAAGTTCTAAAGCTCCTGATGTGTGGTTACACTTTTTGGGATATTTTAACAGACGCAAGAAGGTTGTTTAATTCAAAATGGGGCATTTCTTTGGAGATGAGAAGCTCTCTCTTAGTTTTATGTCTCTCCAGTTCTCTAGGAGAATTCAATACGGCGACAGGTTTATTTTCAATAATGTCTGACAATTTAACGTGCTGCCACATACGATGCAGTGCGGGGATACCACGACTACCGTCTCAGTCGGTCACTAAACTGACACCAACCCAACATGCAGATGACGAAGTTCAATGGGGCGCGGTAGCTCTTGGTTAGAACACCGGCTTCCGGTGCAGAGGTCCGTGGTTCGAGCCCTGACGATGTCGCCCCTTACTGTTTGCGTCAGTGTCAGTCTAATGTGACTGGCTGAAACAGGAGTCATGGTATCCCCGCCCTGTCTCGTGTGTTGCAGCACATAAAATTGTCAGACGTCAGTCTTGGGGCCTGTCCCTAATATGGTCTATATAGTGATGGTGTTGGACATTAAACCAACTCAACTACAACTACGAATATTCTAGAAATTATTTGCCCGATCGGGGTCCCAAACTAAATACCCCCCGATAAAGAGTCAAATTGGGACATTTTGTGACCCCCTTATTATCACTAAAGATGACGGGGAATCAGCGAGGGATTAACAAGTAGGACTTTCTGCATCCTTCTCTGCGATTTTTTTTTTTTTTTTGGTGTTCACTGCACCTAGTGCTACGTAGGACCAATTTTAGTCTCTCTCTTTCCTGAAGGTTAGGCCACAAGTTAGGGTCTATCTGTAGTTAGAATAACGAAAAATTCGGGGTTGACTCCAGCGGATTTTCTTTTCTGCCAGACGAGGAAAAAATCCCTAGAAGTATATATAAAACATGGTTTCTACTTTTTTTTTTATCTTAGCCACAGGCTACAGTTAAAACAAGGTTCTGCTTTCTTTGCTTACTAAGTAAAGCCGATTATTTTATAGATGGAAAGAATTTTTAATATAAAAGACAGTCACATAACATAATTATGTGAAGGAATAAGTACATGATGAATTTTTTTAAAATCAGATATTAAGCATTGCTTAATAGCTATTTTTCGTTCACAAGCAGGTTTCCTTTTTTAATGCATCGCGTCTTTTGGTACTTCTCAGGACAAAACACACAAAGTGTGTTAAAATTCCAAACTACGACAACAGCCAATTAATTCGTCTACATCCCCCTTTGTACTATACTTTTTATTTCCTTTACGGATTTTGATTTCTCTTCGCTTTGTTTGCGGTTGTTGTTTTTTTCATTGTTTCGTTGCTACTCATCATGATGTAGTTTCTTTCGCAAACCACAGGTAATTAATTTACGTAAATAAATAAATCATTGAACTTAGATTTGTAGGATTGTCCAAATGTTCACCCGTTGATTTAACTGCTGTTTTTTTCAAGGTCGCTGTGACTCTAACCCCACGAGTCCTGAAATTTTCCACAACTCTGGGGAGAGAGATTTTGGGACAGAGATTATGTTTTTCTGGCGTTCATTACATTTTCCATGCATTGCAGAAAAATATAGATTACATCAAATGTTTTATCGATGAGTCGGCAGGCATCTAAAAAACGGGAAATCCAGACCAACAATCGGTCGTTTACCCTACGGAGATTTTATCTCATCATGACAAAAATCTTTTATCTGTGGTACAGTGTATTGCCTCATCAGCTTTTGTCTCTGGTTATTTTTGAAAACTCTCTGAGTACGTTCTGAGAGTGACGTTGTTACTGACCAGAGAGTGTGAAATAGTGAGAGGTTTCACGGGGGAGGATTTTGCTTATGTGGGTAGTTGTAGTTGTAGTTGATTTAACTTCCAACATAAGCTCTATATAGGTTATATTGTGCCCGAGTCCCAAGACTGACATCTGACAATGTTACGTGCTTCCCGTATCAATAGCACTGTGAGCTCTTTATATAAAATAATATACAGTCTCCGATGTTACTATTGGATTATTCTAGGGCGAGAGTGTGGAAATCTGTGGTTTAGAGCGGTTTAGATAATGGTATAGGAGGTGTGTGGTTTGCTGTTTATTGAAAACATAAAGCCAGCTCAAGTGGTAGAGCGTTGGTCTAACACTCGAGAGGTCCATAGTTTAAAACCCACGATAAATAAAAAATTAATTTGTCCCATTTCGTCTCCTCCTGGTTGGGTCGGTGTCAGTATGATGTTACAGGTTGAGAGAGGAGTCCATGTCTTCCCACCCTGTCTCGTGTGTGGCAGCACATAAATTGTCAGACGTCAGTATTGGAGCTCATCCACAACATAGCCGATAAAATGCAACGTTAAAACAAAACAAACAAGCGCCTCTAGTGCAGTAGGTCCGGGTTCGAGGCCCACTCTGGCGCCGCATTTAATCCCTACTTGTTGGGGCGGTGTCAGTACAATGTGACCAACCAACACCAGAGTGTCAGTTTCGGGGTCCCGTTCGCAATATGACATAGTTGTTGGCGTCGGACGGTGAGAAAGCAACCATTACTTCTTCCTAACACGGATTTTTGTTGTAGACCAAACACATGACATTTCTCACAAGATGCTCAACACAAACTCCGTGTGTTTTAACACAGACTTGTGACTCACAACACGAGGAGGAATAATCAAACATCCTTCGGCCAAGTACCTGAGTAGGGCCTACAAGAGTAGCTTACTGGTACAATGTACTTCATCAAGCGCCGTATAGGACTCCCTAGAGGAACCTAGGAGGCGGTAAACCCTATAGAGAGCAATGATACATCTTGTAGTAATCTCTTGGTCAAGCACCTGAGTAGGGCCTACTATGTACTGGTACAATGTACTACATCAAGCGCCGTATAGGACTCCCTAGAGGGACCTAGGAAACGTTAAACCCTATAGAGGACAATGTATACATAATTTTAGTGTAGTAATCTCTTAGTTAAGTCGAGCGCAAAGCCTCTCTTACATGTACAGAGGACGGGCATAGATATAATAATAACCAGCTATTTATAGATCTATGAGTACGGGTCGTTTCCCACGGAAAGCATAGACTACCGTGTTGTCAGAGTATTCCGGTACCAAGCCTTGACCTTTGACTCCCGGCTCAGTCAAGGTTCAGCGCCTTTTACTCTCCGGGCTACAGAATCCAGATCTAATGTATTTATCTAGGTCTAGACTTTGTTGTGTGGGCTACTGGTCATTGCGAGGTACTGAAGAAAACCGGAGATTTAGATCCAAATTTAATGTATTTATCTAGATCTAGATTTTGTTGTGTACTGGTCATTGCGAGGTACTGAGGAAAATTAGATTAGATTCAGATCTAATGTATTTGTCTAAATCTAGATTTTGTTGTGTGTGTGTCGTTACGAAGTAATAGAGAAATCTAATGTCATTAAATTCGTTCTAGATCCTGCTTTAGATCTACCTGTTGTTTGTCGCTTATTACGAAGCACTACGGATATTGGCGTGGAGAAAAAAGCGAAGATCTTCGTAGATCACTGTGAGCATTTTGGTAAGTTACTATGGGATCCCGGCAAAAAATATTTACAACGATTTCGTTTAGCTCTATAATCTATGTGTATAGGCTAGATATAGATACAATATTTAGCATAAAGAGACATGGATAATGAAATAGACCCAGACTTCTAGATCTGTACTTGTTGTTATTTATAATAAAGAGACGAAAACTGTGGATATAGATATCTATATTTATATACACGTTGCGATATAGCATAGAAAAACTATGTCAGGTACTGAGGTGGGCCTAGAGATAGATGACAGATCCAGATACCTGTTGAAATGTAGCACAATATAATATAATAATAAGTTGTGTCTAACTATCAAGACAAAGCCGTGCAAAGAGACAAAGAGGGACAAAGAGTATGTCGTTTACACATTAACTTTAATCTCGTATCTATAAGCATACACACGGTAAGTAAGAATTGATTCTTAACACGATGATAAGAAAGAACGTAATAGTGGCATGAGAGAATGAGTCACTGGGTGAGTGGGTTTCTTTACGCCTAGCGTCAGCAGTAAGTGTATATCGTGGAAGGGTCTCAAGATAAAAGTCTGACTATTTTACGTGCTACCACAATGAGGCAGAGCGTGGACTTCATGACTCTTGTCTCGGTTGTTCACATTACACTGACACTGACCCAATCAGTAGGGGAGCTAAATTGGACGAATTTTGTCCCATCGTGAGTTTCGAACCGGGGACCTCCCAATTGGAAATCCAACGCTCTACCACCTGCGACAGTCCGCCCCTAGTAATTGTGATAAGATTAACGCCGAAGATATAATGATTATGATGATATTGAAGGTCGTGTGTAGCTGTTTATGGAAGAATCGAGAAATCGCAACCGTAACTCGCCAAACTAAAAAGTCTTCGCATGGTGAAATTAGCTGACCATTCAGTTTTAATCTGAATGTAGGTCACAGGTGATGGGTTGAGAAATCGCACCAGGATAGTATAGATTATTGAACCTTTATCTTGGCACGACTTATCTTATCCCTGCTGATAACTAGAAGATCGAGGCAAGACTTGACACTCGTTCTTTTTGTGTTGTTTGCGCTAGTAGGGAAGGTTGTCAGCTTGCCATTTAGACAACAGTAGAACAGGTGAGTGGAGACTTAACATTTAGACAACAGTAGAACAGGTGAGTTGAGACCTAGCCATTAAATTAAGACAACAGTAGGAGAGTTGAGCATTTAGATAGCAGTAGAACAGGTGAGTGGAGTTGAGACCTAGCATTAAATTAAGACAACAGAAGAACAGGTGAGTTGAGACCTGGCATTAAATTAAGACAACAGTAGAACAGTTGAGCATGTAGAGAACAGTAGAACAGGTGAGTGGAGTTGAGATCTAGCATTGAATTAAGACAACAGTAGATGAGTTGAGCATTTAGATAGCAGAAGAACAGGTGAGTTGAGACCTAACATTTAGACAACAGTAAAGCCTATAACCGGTGAATCGAGACTTAATATTTAGACAACAGTAAAATATATCAGTTGAGGCATAGCCTTTAGACAACTGTAGAACAGTTGAGTGGAGATGTAATATTTAGACAAAAATAGAAGAGGTGAGAATTTTAGACAGCAGTAGAACAGGTGAGCGACGATTTAGCATTTAGACAACAGTAGAACAGTTGACTGAGGACCCAGCCACGATTAAGACAGTAAATAACCTTGTTAGGAATACTTGTTCAACTATTCATCTCTTTGACGCGTACATCGAAAACAAACCAGAAAGAAAACATCAGACAGTATCGCACTAGACATATTTTCTGTCTAGAAGAAACAGTTCTGTATGGGTTTCTAGGTTTATTTAAGCCTATCAATAATAATTTTTAAGTATATTTACTTTCTATCGTTCTAGCGAAATGTGTAGCGGGACTGAGAAAGTTCTTTTGTTGTTGGTGGTGGTGGTGATGGTGGTGGTGATGGTTGTTGTTGTTGTTTTAATAAATATTACGCTCGATGTAGAAGTCAAACATTGTGGTTAAGTAGCTTTCTCCCTCCATCCTTGTTTGAGCATTATGCATCTTTAGGCATTGATACCTTCAAATCTCCGTCACATCAGAGACTATAGAGTAAGTGAGACGTTTCACAAAAGAGCTCTCTGTAATTGATTGTAGTAAAGGCGCTTGACCAATCTTCAGAGAGTTTTTACTAAGGCTTAAAGAGGGAAGCAACCACCTTAGTTTACGCGACCCACATATACGCAAAGTCATCCCCGTGAAACCTCTCACTATTTCACACTCTCTGGTCTTACTACAATGTATAAGTTCTGGATCAGTAGCCATCTACACATGTGTAGCTGTGTTGGTGACACACACGTTGTGTTAGTGTTGTGCTTGGTGTCATATGTGTTGTGATGTCCTTGTTGTCACATGTGCTACAGGTTTGCACTACAGTAGCTGATTCATGCTTGGCAAGCGGGCGCCTTATATATACTTTACAATAATTTATCACAATAATTATTATAGTATGTGCCTGCTGTGTTAAGCCCTGGACGGCTATCTTTGTGTATGTGTATATATATATACTAAGCGTGTCTGCTTGCCTGTTTCTACAATTATATTTATTCTACTACTAATAATTTATCATTGACGATTCACGGTAGGAATACTTTAGTGTATGTGGTAGTTTTAAACAATGAATTGTTGAATACCTGCAATCTAGGAAGGCTCAGGTCCTACCATCTCTAGCAAAGTTTGTAGTTGTTGTGGTTTTTTCATATCCATAATAACGTCTTAAATTTCATACTTTGATAATGTTATGGATCGCTCTTGGCTGCCAAGATATTGCGAATATTTATTATACTTCATTAGACTCGTGCCAGTGTTTTGATAAGAAGTGTTTATATCAGGATTCTTTATCTACTTGTTACAATAATGTGGCCGGTTGATACAGGAGTCCATGTCTCTCGACCCTGTATTGTATGTGGCAGCATATAGAATAATTTATTGCCAAGCGCTAGTCTTGGGACCCGTCCACAACATAGCCTATATAATGCAGACGTTAGACGTTAACAAACTGAAATCAACTATATAGATCTAGATCTACTTATTACAATGGCTAAAGCCTTGAGTTTAACACAGCCGGTGTTGTACCACTTTTAAATCCAGGGCATCTTAAGTCAGATAAAAGTAAACCAACCTACCAGGTGGCTGCCTCACACGATTTGCTCTAAAAAAAAAAAAAAAAATTAAATTTAAAAGATAAAAAGCGAATCGGTTATTGTGTTGCCTCGATTTAAATCTGCATACACGCCAAAATGTAAAAATAGAAACTAACCTATTAAAGCAAGATCTTTTACAGCGCGTACTTATCGGCATTCTGAAACTACATGTATTAAGTTTTTCAAATGGATGTCGGATGTCTGTGCCGTTTTCTTTTGGTCCAGGTTTCGTCATACATTTAATTGGTTAAGACAAACACGTAGGAAATATTTCCTAGCACACAAAGCTTGTGATGGGTTGTGTGTCGTAGCTCAGGGGTGAGAGCACCGGCTTTAGGTGCAAGAGGTTCGGATTCGAACCCTGCTTTGTTGACGCATTTTTCCCTACTGGTTCGGTTGGATGTTGTTGTTGTTGTTGTTGTTGTTGTTGTTGTTATTGTTGTTGTTGTTGTTGTTGTTGTTGTTGTTGTTGTTGTTGTTGTTGTTGAGTTGGTTTAACGTCCAACATCAGCTCTATATAGGCTACACTGTGGACAGGCCCCAAGACTGACGTCTGATAATTGTATGTACTGCCACACACGAGACAGGGCGGGATTGGGTTGGAGCCTAGATAAAGTGACCAACTGAGAGAGGAGCCCTGGGTTCCCCACAATGTCTATGACACCATCGCATATGTTTAAAGTCTGTAACCATTTGGAACCCGTACACGATACAGCCTTTCATTTAGTACCTATGTTATTTTCCTTTTTTTTTATTTCAAGAGGCCATGATTGAGCTCCGTGGTTCAGATCTCTGAGGGTTAAATAACCCAACCAACATTCAAATGATAAGTGTTACTAACGTTTCACCATCGTCTTTCTGTTTCACAGCACCCCATTAACCCTTTGGAGACAGACCAGTAGAACCAACAGTCAGGATGAGCGAAAAGAAAATAACCACCGAGTACCTCCACCAGACCTTCCTAAACCCAAACACCGGAATGGTCGGGACAACCAAGGCTTATGATGAATTGGCCGCAGACTACAATAAGGTGAGGGGAGGGAGAGTGTTGTTGTTGTTGTTGTTGTTGTTGTTGTTGTTGTTGTTGTTAAGTTGGTTAATTGTCCAACATCAGCACTATAAGTTATATTGTGGACTTGTTGTGTTGTTGTTGTTGTTGTTGTTGTTGTTGTTGTTGTTGTTGTTGTTGTTGAGTTGGTTTAACGTCCAACATCAGCACTATACAGGCTATATTGTGGACTTGTTGTTGTTGTTGTTGTTGAGTTGGTTTAACGTCCAACATCAGCACTATACAGGCTATATTGTGGACTTGTTGTTGTTGTTGTTGTTGAGCAGACAAGCAGAGGGAATGGGATAGACAGACAAGCAGAGGGAATGGGATAGACAGACAGGCAGATAGGCAGAGACAGCCGGGTGAGTCGAAGAAAAAAAAGAGCAAAAGTCATTGATACCCAAGTCAACTAAAATATACCTAGTAAATATAAAAGTTGTCAAAATTTATTCATGGGACCCGTCCGGAGAATTACTTAAGCCTCTGACGTCGATCCCTTGACAAAACAAGTAACAGCAAAGCTGATATCAACCTTTTGGCTCTCTATGACCCTCTTCTCCCCCCCCCCCCCCCCCCCCCCCACATTAACCCTTTGGTGTTCTGTCCCCTCAAGATTATGAGCAGGTTCCAGTACTTATAGGCTCCCCTGTGTGTTACGGTTAGCACCACAAAAACCCACATTAACCCATTGGTGTTCTTTCACCTCCCGATTGTGAACGAGTAACAGTACCAGTACAATCATTTATGCTCCCCAGTGTGTTACGGTTAGTAACATTAACCCATTGGTGTTCTGTCCCCTCCAGATTGTGGGCGGGTTCCAGTACAAGGCCCCCCTGCGCGTGGTTGACCGGGAGTGGTCGCGGTAGCCTCTGGCCTTGGCCTTCCTCTTGAAGATCATGGACCTGGGCTGCGGCACCGGTCTGGTCGGGGAGGCGGTGAGTGTCACAGAAAACACCAGTCAGAAAACACACTATACTGAAGACATAAAACACACAAGACAAAAGACAGAAAACACACCATACTGAAGACAGAAAACATGCCAGACAGAAAACACACCATACTGAAGACAAAAGACAGAAAACACACCATACTGAAAACAGAAAACATGCCAGACAGAAAACACACCATACTGAAGACAGAAAACATGCCAGACAGAAAACACACCAGAGAGAAAACACATCAGACAAGAAGACAGAGAACACACCAGACAGAAAACACACCAGATAGAAAACAAAAAACACACCAGATAGAAAACACACCAGACAGAAAACACACCATATAGAAAACACACCAGACAGAAAACACACCAGGCAAAAAACACACCAGTCATAAAACACACCAGGCAGAAAACACACCAGATAGAAAACAAAAAACACACTAGACAGAAAACACACCAGTCAGAAAACACACCAGTCAGAAAACACACCAGCCAGAAAACACACCAGTCAGAAAACACACCAGACAGAAAACACACCAGACAGAAAACACACCAGACAAGACAAAATTGTGGTTTGTCTTTTGCGTGGTCTGTCTTTTGTGTGGTCTGTTCTGTTTTTTTGTGGTTTGTCTTTTGCGTGGTCTGTCTTTTGTGTGGTGACAGAAAACACACCAGACAGAAGACAAAAAAACAGCAGGCACAAAACGCACCAGACAGAAAACACACCAGACAAAACACAGAAAACACCAGACAGAAGACAGAAAACACACCAAACAAGACATAAAACACAGCAGAGAGAATTAAACAGAGAGGTACATATCAGACATAAAACACATTAGACGAACCACACAAGACAGAATGGTCACTACTACTACTACTACCTCTACATTTACTACTGCTCCTACTGCTACCTCTTCAAATGGAATTCCTTATCATGTACTGGATGCATCAGAATGAAGAAATAAATGCACCAATTAATCTTCAAGAACTATAGGAAAATTACTTTGCGATGTAAAATTAACATTCTATGGTTTGGACTTTGTACAGTGCACGACAAACGAGAAACGTGCCCTTATTTTTTCCCATCTTTTGACTGTTTGAGATAATGATTTCTTATCCAGTTTAAGATAACGGTTTCTTATACAGCTTAAGTTAGAATATGTAGGTCACACATTGTCTATAGGTTTTATTCTATAAAAGGTGAATTTACTTTATGTTTATTTATAGCCTGCATACGCCATTATCAACTAATTTTCTACGTCACGTCCGGTTGCAGCTTTACGCTTCCGGGTTCACCCAACTGGACGGCCTTGACCCCTCGCAAGGCATGCTGGATGTGGCGAGGTCAAAGGGCATCTACGGAGAACTGTACTGCGCCTACGTGGCACTCGGAGATGAAAAACTGGCCATTCCAGACAGTGAGTTGTCTCCCTCTATCTCTGTTTCTCTGGGGGTTTGTTTGTGTTTCTCCATTTTTCTGTTTCTCTGTGTCTCTGTTACTCTGTTTCTCTGTTTCTCTGTTTCTGTGTTCCTCTGTTTTTCTGTTTCTATGTGCCTCGCCCTGCTTCTGTCTTTCTCTCTCTTTGTTAATTTTTCTGTCTGCCTATCTAAATCTCCGTCTCCCTATCTATCTCTGTCTCTCTCTGCCTCTGTCTCACTCTTTCTGTTTCTGTTTCTATGTGCCTCTCCCTGCTTCTGTCTTTCTCTCTCTTTGTCCATATCTCCGTGTCTCTATCTATCTCTGTTTCTTTTTTTCTATGTGCATTTCCCTGATTCTGTCTTTCTCTCTCTCTTTGTCCAATTTTTTTTGTCTGGCTATCTATATCTCCTTCTCTCTATCTATCTTCCTGTCTCTAGACTCTGCCTCTGTATCACTTTTTCTGTTTCTCTTCTATTTCTTCTCTTTCTGTGTCTCTCTATCTGTTGGTCCCTCTCTGTCAGTCTCTCTCTATCTCTCTGACCCTCTCTCTCTCACTCTCTCTCTCTGTCTCTCTATCTCTTTTTTCTCTCTTTCCCTGTAGGTCTTTCTTTGTCTATCTATTTAACTCGCTGTCTCCATCTATTCCTCTCTCTCTCTCTCTCTCTCTCTCTCTCTCTCTCTCTCATTCTTAACACTATCTGGGCATTGTTATAAAGTAGTGATATCGCTCGCGCATCCCCATTCTGCCTGCATTTTTATCCCATTGAGCCGTTTTACTGACGCTTTTCCCAGTCTATAATATTTAGTGAGACGTTTCACACACCCACACAAAAAGCACCACCTCCCACGCAGGAGGTAAGTGGTTCGAGTCCTGGCAATTTTGCTCCTGACTGGTTAGATCGGCGTCAGTCTAATGTGAACGGCTGAGACAGGAGTCATGGTATCCCCGCCCTATTTCCTGTGTGGTACATGTGGTGTAGCGCATAAAATTTCCAGACGTCAGTCTTCGGGCCCGTTCACAATATAGTCTATATAGTTCTGGTGTTGGACGTTAAACCAACTCAACTCAACTTCACAAAAAAATTGCTCACAAGACTTTGTATACGGGGAGCTAGCGTGGCGCATGCTTACTTTCATAATTATTCTTTCTGGCAAATAAATCGGTTGATACTTGCCACTATGACAGTCTTCAGACAGTTTTACTAAGTTCTAAAGAAGAATGAAAAATATTTTAATTATCCGGTCCCGAAATAGTAAAACCCACTGCGTGAAACCTCTCACTATTTCACACCCTATGTAAATATGTTATCATTATCAATGCGATCTACGTATGCATAATATGCGCTCTAATCCGCCATTGTATCATGACCTATTTTCACTGATGACTAATCAAGTCATGCGCTTTACGTATGCATAATTTGCGCTTTAGTCCGGCGTTGTATTATGAACTCTTTTTCACTGATGACTAATCAAATCATGAGCTCTACGTATGCATAATTTGCGCTCTATTGTGCCATGAACTTTTTTTTCACTGATGACTAATTTAGTCATGGCGGATATGAAAAATAAACAATATTAATGTGTACATATATCTGGGTGAATGACAGCCTTTGGAAAACTCCAGGTCACAAAAAAATTTTACTCATTGTTCTCTGGTTTGTTTTGCTGTTAGGGAAAACCTACATTTCTTTATGTCTCTCGTGTTCTCTCTCTCTCTCTCTCTCTCTCTCTCTCTCTCTCTCTCTCTCTCTCTCTCTCTCTCTCTCTCCCTCTCTGGCTTTTTCTTTCTCTCAGCTTCTCTCTCTGTCTCTGTCTTTCTGTCTCTCTGCATCTGCCTCTGTTTCTGTCTCTCTTTCGCTCTATCTATCTATCTATCTATCTATCTTTCTATCTATCTATCTATCCATCTATCTATCTATCTATCTATCTATCTATCTATCTATCTATCTATCTATCTATCTATCTATCTACCTATCTACCTATCTATCTACCTTCTTTTAACAGCATCTGGCAGTATTATAAAAAAAGTGACATAGCTTGCTCACTCTCCCTGCGCATGCACTTTACTTCCCCTGGATCGTTTTACTCACGCTCTCCCCAGCATAATTATATCACCAGAGACAAAGATCTGGCGAGATGTCCTACAACTAGAACATCCAGTGCAATTAATACTGGCAGCCAACGCGACGCGTGCTCGCTATATTTCTCTATTGAACTTTTAGGCAGTTAATTAATTTTAGATAGAGTTTTTAGTTTACTAAATTTCAAAAGAGAAGGAAGCAACCAGAGATTTAGAAATCATTCTGACACACATAGGTAAAATCCTTCCCGTTGAACCTCTAACTTTTTAACAATATCAAATATCCTTTAGAGCTCGCGTGCACATAGCAATTTTAGTTACGCAACTGTTTGGTTGAAAAAAAATGTAAACAATGAAATATAATACAAGGACGGCGCGCACAAGTAATTCGAGTTCGTCGATCGAAAAATCGGGATTTTATTACAACTTTTGGCGATGCAACTATTGCTCAAATCTTCAAAACATAGACGCGGTCGCATTGCAATCAAACAGTCTGCGGGCTCGAGTGGTAGAGCGTTGGTCTCCAGATTGGGTGGTCCGTGGTTCGAATCCCACGATCGGCAGATTTATTTGTCCGATCTTTGTCCCCTGTAACTTCCTTCTGGTTGGGTTGGTGTCATTATAATGTGCTCGGCTGAGACAGTCATGGTATCCCCTCCCTGCTTCGTGCGTAACAGCACATAAAATTGTCAGACGTTAGTCTTTGGGCCCGTCCACAATATAGCCCATATAGTGCTGACGTTGGACGTTTAGCCAACTCAGCTTATCTCGGCCAACTACAGATTGCCCTGTGCGCGCTTTAATTTATTCACGCGCAATGCACTCACGCTCCGCCCTATAAAATTAGCACCTACTCACTCCGAGGCTTCCAAAAAATAACAGGCAGAGTTCTTGTTGTTGTTGTTGTTGTTTTGGTTTAACGTCCAACGTCAGCACTATATAGGCTATATTGTGGATGGGCCCCAAGACTGATGTCTGACAATTTTATGTGGAACAGGCAGGGTCACAGAAATAAACAAACATTACATTTAGAACCGAAGTGATCTATATGATTGACTTACAAGATACATTTTAGGACAGTAACTGTTCACATTCTTAGTCTATTGGGCTGGTTGGTCGAACGAAACATACTCCATGAGTATGATTCTGTCCGAATTATGATACCGATTTAAAATATATAAATCACTACATGTACCCCCTTGTTATGCAATAAATGTGTCTACCTCAGTCAATTCTGTTACTCTGCCTGTTGTTTTGGGTATTCCATATACGCTCGAATGGTTGTGTATATATAGGCCTGCAGTCTGAACGGACATTGGCTCAAGGTTGTTTTTTTTCACTGGTGACTAATTCAGTAATGTGGGGATGAGAAAAAAGAAAAACAGTGTGTTTTTCGGTGGGCAGTCCAGGGTCAAATCTGAGGTCACAAAAAGTTTCCTCATTGTATTCTGGTTTGAGTGGCAGTAGGGAAAAACCTGCATCTGTCTCTTTGTCTGTCTGTCTACCACAGTCTCTCTTCCCCTGTCTATCTATCTATCTATCTATCTATCTATCTATCTATCTATCTATCTATCTATCTATCTATCTATCTATCTATCTTACTAGCTATATTGTGGATGGGCCCCAAGACTGATGTCTGACAATTTTATGTGGAACAGGCAGGGTCACAGAAATAAACAAACATTACATTTAGAACCGAAGTGATCTATATGATTGACTTACAAGATACATTTTAGGACAGTAACTGTTCACATTCTTAGTCTATTGGGCTGGTTGGTCGAACGAAACATACTCCATGAGTATGATTCTGTCCGAATTATGATACCGATTTAAAATATATAAATCACTACATGTACCCCCTTGTTATGCAATAAATGTGTCTACCTCAGTCAATTCTGTTACTCTGCCTGTTGTTTTGGGTATTCCATATACGCTCGAATGGTTGTGTATATATAGGCCTGCAGTCTGAACGGACATTGGCTCAAGGTTGTTTTTTTTCACTGGTGACTAATTCAGTAATGTGGGGATGAGAAAAAAGAAAAACAGTGTGTTTTTCGGTGGGCAGTCCAGGGTCAAATCTGAGGTCACAAAAAGTTTCCTCATTGTATTCTGGTTTGAGTGGCAGTAGGGAAAAACCTGCATCTGTCTCTTTGTCTGTCTGTCTACCACAGTCTCTCTTCCCCTGTCTATCTATCTATCTATCTATCTATCTATCTATCTATCTATCTATCTATCTATCTATCTATCTATCTATCTATCTTACTA
>RQTK01000208.1:357528-382249 GCA_003991915.1 Elysia chlorotica | reverse complement strand
AGAGAGAGAGAGAGAGAGAGAGAGAGAGAGAGAGGAGGAGAGAGAGATAGAGAGAGAGGGAGAGAAAGAGAGAGAGAGAAAGAAAGATCAGCAGAGATAAAGAGAGAGAGAGAGGGGGGAGAAAGAGAGAGAGAGAGAGAGAAAGAGAGAGAGAGGAGAGAGAGAGAGAGAGGGAGAGAGAGTGAAAGAGGAAGAGAGAGAGAGAGTGTGTGTCTGTTTCTAGTAGAGAGGGCCACAGATGTTATAACAACAATGATAATGGGGCCATTTCAGACGTGCTGTTTTTTCAACCTTAAAAAATGAGGGAGCGAATATTTGGAACAGTGGGTCAACCAATTAGTGTTATATACGTTAGATAAGCGTTGTGCTAATTATGTTATTCTTTTCTTTTTTTTTTGGGTCAAGATCTAATCCTTCTTAGTCATAAAAAAATGAATACGTCAAGCACACATTCGGTAGTCAGAGAGAACTGGCAAACGAAAAAAAAAAAGTTAAATTCAGACCAAATCAGGATTTTTTTTTTTTAAAGGACGGCAGATTAACAACAGGTCAAGCAAGTGTAGAGAAAATGCTTCGGTCCTACGCAGCTGTACAAATCTAATCGTACACCTATTAAAGGACGCCACGCTTCACTCTCTGCTGTATCCATCTTGAATAATGAAAGAAATAAAATAGAATCTATTGTCTCTTGAATTTTGTGCGACTGGCGCCATTATGTCTCAAGATATTATTTTGTGCAGACTCGGTGAAAGTTTAGTTCTGCTCTAAAGCTAACAAAACGCCCGGTGCGCACCATACTTGTCCTATTGTTTAACGCTGGTGCGTAATTTCACACCAGTATACTTGTCCTATTATTTAACGCTGGTGCCTAATTTCACACCAGTATAGTTGTCCTACTGTTTCTACTTTTCCAATTGTCTAACGCTGGGGCGTAATTTTCTGCACACAGCTTTTGAGCTGCACGCATGGGCGTGGTTGGGATGTGAAGGAAGTATATAGACTAATGCATTCACGAATATCCCAAAGTACATGTTTAGAGGAGTTGTAGCTGAGTTGGTTTAACGTCCAACATCAGCACTGTATAGGCAATATTGTGGACGGATCCCAAGACTGACTTCAGACAATTGTCAATTGTATGTGCTGCCACACACGAGACAGGGCGGGGATACCATGACTCCTGTCTCAGCCGGTCACATTATAATGACACCGACCCAACCATTAGGGAGTGAAAAACCAGGACTCGAACCCGAACCTCTTGCGTCGGAAGCCGATGTTCTACCTCAGGGCCACCGCGCCCCACATGTTTAGAGGAATATATGGTATCGCTGCAAAAAGCTCGCTATTAGGATAAGTATAACGGGCTTCACTGATCAGCCTGTCAATTTTTGTGGTTGTTTTTGTTTGTTTTATCTGAGTCGAGTGATCTAGTCACGTAAGGGCCGTGATAACAAACCGGGTCACTAAGCTGAGTAAGCTAGGAACTTACTAGTAGGCTCTATCAGTGTAGAGGCCAGAGACTGTGAAAAAGTGAGAGGTTTCACAGCGAGGATTTAGCGTATGTGGGTCGGGGTAATTAAAGCTGTTGCTTGCTTCTTTAAACCTTAGTTGAAAACTCTGTTTGAAGATTGGTCAACCGCCTTAATTTCAATAAAGATATAGAGTGAGAATGCGTCGAGTTAGCTCCTCGTATCAATAGCACTTTGAGCTCTTTTGGTGAAACTTCTCAGTAAACTTACAGTCTCCGGTTTGATGATGCACCGTCCTCAAATTGAACAAAAAATGTGGGTGACAATAAATTGAAGGGGCTGCGCCTTTTAAGCTTTTAAGCAAACTTTGGTGCACACCGTCAATCGGAAATACCCGCTATATACAAGTCTTTTATCAGACACGCAAGCAAAATTAATTTTAGAAACAATTAACACATGTTGCTGTAACATAGGGTACTTCATCCCTCTGTAGGTTGTTTCTTAAAGTCTGTACAATGTAGAAGGTTAAGCAGACAGAGAAAAAAGTTCTCGGACGGGCTGGGAAGATGGATTCGTTGAAGCAAAGAGATCCACCTGATTGTGAAATGTGAGGACACAGAGATGTGGAGGGAGGTGGTCACCAACGCCCTCCATGATGATGACAATGTCATAAAAACATGTGTAATCAATTTCTTATACCCTCCCTCCCTCCTCCCGTTTTATTTATGTATTACATTTGTTATTTTTATGAATCAACAGCGTAATCTCAGATCCAACCATTCGAAGAAAGTTAATAGCTAGCTCCAAGGAATGTGATGAAACAGATCTTGTGAGAGATTTATTTCTCAATACTGCTGATATTTTTTCTCTTCTTAAAACAAGACTAAATTTGTTTTTAATTATACGCGTGTGAACATCTAAAGGTACCAACCGACTTGATAATTGAAATAGGACAGTCTTATCAACCAAACCCCTTGTCTAGCTGTAAAACACACCCAGTAAGATAAACCGCTCTGATTATAACTGTGGTGACAATGATAACAGGACGTCCCCAACTTTCACTAACCTGTGAGAATCTTACACCAGTGGGATGTCCATTGTTTGTTGCTGTTTAGTGTCCTATGCAGCACTATATAGGCTTCATTGTTCACGGGCCTTAAGACTAACGTGTGACAAGTTAATGTGCTGTCACATAAGGACAGTGCGGGGATAAAAAAAACTCTGTTTCAGCCGATCTTATTCTACTAACGCCAACCCAAACTGTATGGGACAAAGTCGCCAGAGCAGGGTTCAAACTACAGACCTCCTGCATTGGAACCCTCCTGCTACCGCTTCCCCCTACCAGAGTCAATCATATTCTAGATTCTGCTGACGCCAACCCAACCTCAATTTTCTGGAACAAACAAAAAACAAACAACTCCCCGAACTACCGAGCTACCGACCGTTGTATGACTCCTGTCTCATCCTCAGCTGGACACTTTAAATTGAACTATTGTTCTCTGCTTATACTTTCCAAGAAAAAAACAACAACAACAAAACTCTCAGAGCCCTGAACTACCGAGCTACCGACCGTTGGTTGATCCCGAGAGAATCCTGAGCAGTTCCTGTGTCACGAGCTGCCCACTCTCTGTGAGGCTGGCGTAGAAAACTTCGCAGCTCGCGTGGCAAAGCCCCGTGTTGATAAACCTGCAAGGAAAGGGCCGAAAAAATTATTTTTCTCAACACTAAAGCAGCAAGGGAGGAACTGTTCTTGTAAAAATAACATTAAAACTGCCAATTTTAACAACGAAATTGTTTGCCCATGACTGTGATATAAACTTATCTATTTTTTTTTTCTTAATTACAAATGGTACATAACTAAAATGTTTATAAATACCCAGTTATGAACAGCAATATATCCACCATTTTGAAAATCCCATGACAATTAACAGTTTAAGGGTTAAATTATAGGTTAAAAATTATAATGATTGTGATGAAATAAAACCCACCTACAGAGACTGTCAATCAAACTAAGTTACCATGATGGGTTTGACGAAAGAAAACCCACACACAGGGAGTTCCCATTAACTCTCTCCATTCGCAAGCTTATAATTCCCTTGAACTACCAATCAACGGAGTGTCCGTTGATGGGAATGGAAAGAGTTAACTTAAAAGTTACTACAATTTTGATGGAAGAAAATCTACACACAGTGAGTTCCCATTAACTTAAAAGTTACTACAATTTCAATGAAAGATACCTAGCCACTCACCGATTGACCTCTAGTAACACTGGCTGATCGGTGGACGTGAGAAGCTGAATCAAGATGGAACTGGAACAAGAAAAAGTTTATTTCCAGAACCATCAAGAGCGTTTCCACCGCAACAACAACAAATTCTTGGTGAAAATTTCTTTTGCAAAATTGTCTAATTGAAATTTTGTTGAAAATAACAAAGTCTGTTATTATCAATTTTGTGTACTAAATAAACATTAAACCATTCAGTCATTCAAAATGTATATTCTTATAGCCTTTATTATTTTAAACCAACATTCGTGTGAAAAAAATTATAATACCCTTAAGTTCAGAAACCCTTGAATAAAGAAGAGAAAACTAAAACATAAATTTAATATTTCACTTAAATCTTTTTTTTTTTTTTATGTACAAGAACTTAATGGACATCTACATTGGAACGATATTGATAGTAGTTTTCCCCCGATTTATCACAATATTTATAGGTATACTATTGCAGGGCATTCATATCTGGGAGAAAAAGCAGAGTTGATAGCATTGTGATGGTTACAGATGATAGAAATGATACAAAGATTGGCAGTACTTAGTCATAAATAATTTTTCTAATGAGAATTGTGTCAACACATTTGACAATGGAGAGAAGCATATTGGTTAAAACAAGACTTGTGCACCATGGTGTTTATGAATAGTATGATGAGAGACTATGAGTTATTAAATTGTGTTGCTACTGCTATACTTACAAAAAAGATTTGTCACTTTTCATGATGTCCCAAAGCTCGTTGTGGTATACAATATTTGCCAGCATTCCCACGCACATTTCCTGAGGAGTGAACAAAACAGAGAATTAATAAATTGTAGGCAGTATCTCAACCATAATCTTCATCTGAAAAACTACACGTGTTATCAAACCTTCCTTCCATCTCAACAAACGCAATCGTACACTGAAAAGTTTTCAGCCTCCATGAGTCTTATTCAGTACAAAAATGAAATACAAATAGCAAGAAACAGTTTGCTTTATGGTGTATGCTGGTTCAATCTAAATGCTAAACGATTAACTCCGAAGCACACAAAAAATTGTTATATTTCACAGAATGATAAAAAATACTTTATCTGTGCTAGAAACACAATTTTTCAGTATAGATTTTGTTTTTTGTCAATTGAGAAAAAACCAAAAGACAAGCCACCTAAGTATGTGTAGTTTTGCTTTTAAGACAACTCACTGTGGCTCTGGGACACCTGGAATTTGAGATGACGTAGCAGATGCTCTCCACCGCCCCCACTGAGTGCAAGTATTGACACACTTGCTGAAACGACACAAACAAAACATGGCACAGATACAATGTATGATCCTCAGCCCATGGTGTGAGTGTGACTAATTCCTATAAAAATAGGTCCGTTTCTTAATTTTTTTCTGGTCTAAATTTCAAAGTTATGTTCCTATGTTGCTGCCTTAAGCCTTAGAGGAGAACCATATAATCCATAAGTTCAAAATATCATTCAGAGTGACGTAATACAAAGTTATACATGTATACTGGTAACTTATAATCGTTTTCTTGTTTTAAAAAGATGCATTGATCCAATGGAAGATTAGCCTCAAAAGCTTTTTTTTGTTTTTTTATTATTCATTTTCTGGAATTTATCGAGTACAATTCTAATTCTTGCTCTAGTTTCATGAAGACTGACCAGATATTTCTACAGTACCTCTGTATGATTTCAGAGACATTTTTAATGGACTTTATTATTTTAATGGTGACATTACTTTACTTTACATAATAAAATAATCAATGATGCCATCCGGAGCAATATTTTGTCACTTATTTTCTGTACACTTAAATAAAAAAATATCATATTGAATCACAGGACACAACCTCTAGACATACCCCTCTGAAATTGGACCTGTTAAATTTTTTTTTTTACTGGCATCACTGAATAATGTCTGAATTCAAGCACCTTGCTGGTAAAATCTCGGCAATAGTGAATCAACAAATGCAAAACAAATTCAAAGCATGTTTCTATAACGCCAAGTTTCCTAGGATCAACAATTGTGGATCATCATTATTCAAAGCATGTTTCTATAACGCCATGTTTCCGCTGACTCTGTACTCACCACATTGCTCGTCATATCCCAGAGAGCTCCAATTTCATTCTGCAGCTCCTCGTCCATGTCGACAATATCAGCAGAGTTGTCGCCAACATCCGCCTTCATCGGCACAGCATCGGTAGAGTTGTCGACATCTGCCTTCATCACCCCAGCATTGCTGGAGTCTTCGACAGCATCCATCTTCGTCACCACAGCATCGCTAGAGTTTTCGACAACATCCGTTTTCATCATCACAGCATTGCTAGAGTTGTTGACATCTGCCTTCATCACCACATTACTCTGTTGGAGATTTATAACAAAATAACATAAATATAAATGTCCTTGAACATGATTTTTTATTGAATATGGAATGTAAGACACTAATCCAACAAATGTCACAAAATAGAATCCTGCCATGTATATGGTTAGTCAGTATTTTTTGGTACTAATTGGCAATTAGCAGTGATGCTGACTGAATAATATTTTTTTTACTGAACTTTCTTTTTAAATAAAGCAGTGTAGCATAATTGATTCATAAACATAACCCCTTGTCAAATCTTTACTGAAGTTTGACCTCCATGCTTTTTTTTTTTTTTTTAATCTGTCAATTTAGGCCTATATCTGTCAATTTATAGAAAATTGACTTCACTCATTAATAATAATGATCAGTTTTTGGACAGTTTCCCTTACCTGCATCAGTTTCATGACAGTCTGAATGCACCACTTTCCGCTGAAGACGGTGTCCCCAATACGATCGCCACGCAGCTTCTCCAGGTCCACATCAGGTGGAGGGGCAGGGTTGCCGAGCTGTTCTTCCACCTCAAACTCCGCTTCTTCCGCCAAATCTGACAGGGAAAAAGAATAAATAATAGCTTGGCCTTCAAAATAAAGCACCAGTTGTTATGAAATACTTAAGCCAAGAAAATTGCCTAGCCCCTCTTTGTATTAACCTGCACATCATCTATTTCATAGAAATAAATATCAGAGCCTTTATAAAATTAATTATTAATTTTTTAAAATTCACTGAAATACCACTCACACGAGTATGGCATCTTAAATCATGCATTGTGAAAAGGCTAGCGCTTTTCCGTAACATTGAACAAAAGTGTGTGAGGCAAATTCAATCCAACCAATTTAAAGTTTCCGCCTGACCAATGAACATGAAATAACAAAATTATACTATTAATAATTAAATACTGTCATTCTTAAATTAAATTATTAATGTAAAAATATCCTCCCCCTTAGTATATTTAAAATAACTTCAGTCCTATTGTCCTGAGGAATGGCTGCTGTCTCAATGTGACTGCCTTCGAATGTTGGACTTTATCTATCAGCCTAAGTGTTTGAAGTGAATAAGTTAAAAGAAAACTTGCCTCCGCTGTATTCACTCATGATGAACGAAAACAATCAAGCTCCAAATCCAGTCACTTTTTTAAAATTGACAGCAATCCTTGTCTTGTTGCTGAAAAAAGAAAATGTTTTTGATGAGAAATATCAATTTTATTTTAAAATTAAAAGGAAGTCTCTTCCCATCACTGATGACTTTTAGCCTGTAGACTTGAACTTACACTCCCAGCACAGGAGGTCCTTGGTTTGACCCTAGCTCTAGTCACCTTATTTTTTCCATGCAGGATGGGTTGGTATCAGATATGTGAAATACTGTGCATACCATGAAGGATCAAATCTACTGTATAAGAGCTAGTATAAAGCTTTATTTATGGTCTGACCAAAGACTTCCATTTGAACAAAAACACTCAAATATGGTACATACATGTATAGCAAAATCTGGCCCAAAACACCCTACATGTAATGCATATAGCTATCTGCTAGCTAAATTTGCACAAAAACCGGTATAGATCTAGCCTATATAGATCTAGAATTATAAGAGACAGAAACACTAGATCTAGATATAGATATAGATTCTTAGATTATAAATACTAATAGACACCGTCAGATTGTATGGCTTAATATAGATCTAGCGATTTGATAGCTTACCCTAAACAAAGACGCTAAAATATAGATCTATTTATTTTGTTAAAATAATAGGAACCGGAGTCTAATAAAATATTTCAACAATGCATTTTGTACTAATTTCAAAAACTATGCCCAGAACAGGAGGCTGCCATTTTCAGGTAATTTAAACAAGCTAGAGTAGTACCCCTTTGCCTAAAGAAAACTTCTTTTGAAAATAAAGAGTTCTATATTAGCTGACCAATCCAAACATTAGAAAACCAAAACAGTTGGGTGATGTTTTATTTATTTATTTATTTATTTTCATATGGACCAATCAACTGAAGCTGACGTAAATTTACAATTACTGTTAAATCATATTCATATCCCCATTGTTGCGTAAGTTTCATCCCCCTTTTTCTCTTGTTTAACTTTGATTGTTTGGGTATCAAACTCCTATGGACAATATAGTCCATTTAAGTCGGTCTTTAATTTACGCCCAGCACACACCGTTAAGTCTACCACAGGTAGCACTAGCGCTAGCCTAGGCTGTCTAGACTTTTTCAGTGTGTGACTGTTCTAGGCTTAGCTAGTTTTGACTCGGCTGCTCTACAGGACTGGAGTGTCCACGACTAGAGGATCTACCAGTGACAAGCACATCGATATTCGACAACCCAGCTTGTGTTTGTGTACTTGTACGTCGGTGCTTCTGTTTTAGACCTACACCTAATCAAAATGATTCTGACAACCCTTTAGTTTTAATCATTGAATCTATATCTAGATTGTGAGTTTCCGAGTGTTATAGATCTAGATCTAGAAATCTAGAATCTAGATCTATATCTATCCTTTAGAATTAGATTCTAGAAAAGAATAGGCCTAGATCTAGGTCTAGACCCATTATTCTACTTTCTTGTGGCTCGGATACCCTCTGGTATCAAGGTAAAATCGATTGGATTTGATTTAGGCCTATTAGAGAGATCTTAACTCTATTCATAACTAAAAATCTACATTTGACAAAAGAAAGAAAGGAGAGATCTGGATAAATAGGGGCCTATAGATCTAGATCTATATCTACATCTACATTTAATCTAGAAAATTCTAAATATATTTCTAGATTTATAGAATCTAGATCTACAATCTACATCTAATCTACACATAATCTAGAAAATTCTAAATACCGGGGTATCCTTAATAATAATAATAATAATAAAAATTCTAAATATATGTATAGGCCTATATAATATTAATATCCAGATTTTATCTTGATTTCAAATATAAAAACAAAGTAGGCAGGCAAGTTGTAAGGTCTAGATCTGGTTTGGAGAATCAATATTCGGGACTGTAAGTGAAACATCATGGTAGCTTAAAACTCATAAGAATATGGGAATAAAAAGGCTAACGATGAATCGTAAGCTACTGTAATGTTTTACTGATTACCCCTTAGACTCTATATAGAACTAGAAAATTGGTTCTCCTTTAAACTGGTTTATAATTTTGTTTAAAAATTCCCTGCAAATTTCATAAATTCTAGAAATGGAACAGCCCACAAAATAATTAATTTAGATATCCAGGATCTAGATTTCTATAAATATGTGAAATCATGTTATTCACAATTAAAAGTCCAAGTTACCAATTGAAATGTAGGCCCTATTTTAATTTCTCCATTAGTTTGGGTTGTTGTTTTTTTTCATAAATTGTTCTTGATAAATTATTTAAATCTAGAATCTTCTTTGAATACTTAAGATTTGATCTGAAGGAAGCTCAAAAGTCACCGACCCTGACTTGACAAAATTCTGACAATGGCCACGGCTCAAGACGAGGATATTCATTCGTCGCAAGATTCGGTGGATCAGGGTATGGAGGACGTTGTGCCGAGTTTTTCCTTTTCGGGCTGTGGTTTCCTCGGAGTTTATCACATTGGAGTAGCATCCTGTCTCCGAGACCACACAGATGTCGTTAACAGGAAGGAAATACGGTTTGCTGGTGCCAGTGCCGGTGCCTTGGTCGCGACAACATTGCTGTGTGACATTGATTTTGGTAAGTTTATTTTAATAATTTATGTAGGTTATGGCTTGCAGTGATTCAAATTCATGGTTATTGATAGGCCTCTAAGTTAAATATAGTGATTAAAAATTTTTTAAAATTATGATATCTAAATCAAGCATTAGTTTTATTGCTTATCGCTCTCTACATATCATCATTACACTTTGTTTTAGCTTTTTTTACATAATTATTTCTTTCAACTTCCAAGTTGTTTTTATTTTTAATTAAAATAAATTATTTTAAATTGAAGCTCATAGCTTATATAAACATCTATGAAGGCGCTTGAATTTTTAGAATCAGGGGGCTATTACAGTTGTAAAAGGGTAAACAATGATATGGCTTTAAAAAACGTGAAGCACATACGGTAATGCTCGTTCTCTTCTGGTTTTTACTAAAATTGTGAATCATCTAGATAATGCAGTCTGGATTATAAATCAAGGTTTTTCCTCACTGATAAACAAACAAAATAGCACTGCATATATTTTGACCTTATTTTCTTATCCTTACATTCATACATCATGGAGTTAAGGAGATCAATATATTATTTTATAGCAACCCAAACTCAGTTTTTTATCGTATCAAAGCATAAAACGTTATAAAATATGTGTCATCCCCCGACCCCCCAAAGAGGAAAATGTTAGAAATGTTAAATTATATGTGTACATATAATTATTTGAATGATCTAAACATTTAATTATAAAGTTATTGTCCTTAATAATCAACCAGTATCTATGACCTCCCCTCTCGAACTTTTCGTTTTCTCAAACTAGACGAGAGATAGACATTGATAGAAAAGGGGGAAAAGATGCTTTTAGAGATTAAAAGGAGGGAGGATGGGGTTTATTGTAGACATAACATCGTTGTTTTGTATTTTACTATTAACGCCCCGGGAGATTAAAGATAAAGGCTTCGAATGCGGTCTTCTTTTGAGAGGAGAAGGAGAGTTATTATTTCACAATGGCCAGTGGGCAGTCTAGATATAATCTGTGGTCGAGACAGCTGTTTTCTAACGGTAGGAGTGTTCCCTCTGAGGTGGGAGTCGGCTAGACCAGTAACACGCATTGGCTGATGAACTCTGGCGATATTTAGGTCACTGGGCTTACGTCGTACTAGTGGCTTATCGTTTTGATTTTCCATTGGTCCAAATGGCGGTTACGTTATTTCCGAGGCAGCCATTGGCTGGAAATCGGTCATGCCAGCTTAGTGCTCGCACACCGGTCTCTGAGGAGAGCGAAGTCGGACTAGATCAAGAGATTCAAGACCGCGAGTGTTTTGACCCCGTCATAACCCGTGTGGTTACAAGGCCAAAGATACAATCTTGATGTTCTTCGGGCCGTTTTATGCTAAGAATAGATACGCTCTGTCGCTATTAAGTCGTCTCTTCAGTCGCGTGTAGTCAGAACTACACAGTACACAGCTAACTGTTCGGGTTTTCTCATGACCCACGAATTTGAATCGATAGAATAAATCATTGCGTAACTAAAATTGTGGGCCAGATAGCTTAGCGTCCAGCACTGTTCTTCTGACATAACTGAAGTTTTTGTATTTTTTTTTCTTTGCCTTTGATGCCTTGAAGCCAAAAGTGCTGACACTAACGCATGCCTTGAAGCTAAAAGTGCTGACACTAACGCAGGACTAAGAAGTCATTGAACTCTTTCATCATCAACTTGATCTTTTTTTCCCCCTTTTACCCTGATGAACTCGCCGGTATCAAGAATCACCAGCATGGCGTGCCGGTTGGCTGATTCTATACGCACTTTTGTTGTATTACATGAATATTTGTCCGACATTAAGCAGCCAACACAGACGCTGTCTGGCATAATTATTGTTGTTGGGTTTTTTTTTATACGCGCTGTGTAATATCATGTTTGTGTCATAACAATGGACTATATGGACAGAAATGCATGTATATATCACAATATTTTTGTTTGGCACCATAATTATGTTAACTTTCATAATAGACGGATTCGCTTTCTGTGACAACTTAAAACTAAAAGAAGCACTACGTTAAGTGCGCATGGGAATATTTGGTTATAAACATTATAATTATATGGTACATTTATAATAATTATAGCTAATGAATATCAAAACTTGGAAAGAAATGCGTATAGCAATACATATTGGGGCAAGATCACTAGCGTATCGGTATAGACACCTCCGTGCAGGTTGGCTTTGGTGACCAACTGACCATGCCCCTCCAGGTCTAGACTCAGTCTTTGTCCTCACATGCCCCTCCACCAGCATCTGTTCTCAGGCCTGTCCTCGCTGTTTATCTCAATATACGTACTTATGTTCAAATGGTCTTCTGGGGTCGAGACTTTTTACCCTTGATATTCCCAATATTCCAAGACTCCAATTATTACAAAGAACGCGACGTTAAATAATGTCTGGAATAGATCTTTCATTGACGCGGTTAAATTTTAGAGACCACATCAACTTTTTTCGGACAAACTCGTGTTCTGTGCATGTAACAATGATGAGACATCCGTCATACAGGGCTGCTGCCACTCATCCGTGAATCCAATGGTAGTCTAAATCCATTCTCTCTCTCCCTCTCTCTCTCTCTCTCTCTCTCTCTCTCTCTCTCTCTCTCTCTCTCTCTCTCTCTCTCTCTAACTGACCATATCCCTCCAGGTCTAGACTCTCAGACTCTGTCCTCACAGACCCCTACACCAGAACAAGTCATGTTCCCCGCCCGCCCTAGGCCTGTCCTTGCTATTTATCTCAACATTCATACTCAGGTTCAAGTTGTCTTCTGGGGGCGAGACTTTTTTACCCTGTTATCCATATTTCCCCATTGACATTGTAGATATTCCTAGACATCACCTGTTAAAATTATTACCAAGGGTGCGTTTTAAATAATGTCTAGAATCTATCTGCCATTGACGTGTTTAAATTTTAGACACTATATTAACTTTTCTGACAAGCTCGTGTTCTGTGCATGTAACAATGATGCGGAGACATTCTTCATACAGGGCTGCCACTCATCCGTGGATCCAATGGTAGTCTAAATCCATTCTCTCTCTCCCTCTCTCTCTCTCTCTCTCGCTCTCTCTCTCTCTCTCACTCTCACACCATCTATCTCGTCCCTTTTTACCGCTCATCACCCCGGGAATGTGTTTCGGGACAGCTCATATCGTTTATGTTGTTGATTGAAAAAAAATGTCCTTGATTTCAAGCTACTTCCCATAACATGAGTGGTGCTGATTGCTTAGCGTCCAAAGTCAGCACTAAATACTAACTTTGTGTGTCCCACGTTTTACACGCTGCCATACAGAGACAGTGTGGGGATACGGGGATACCATGACTCCTGCCTCAACCGGTGACATTGTAATTATACTGACGCCAACTCACCCATTTGGGGACGAAATTGGACAAACGAATTATTTACCCGATCATGGGTTTCGAACTAGGGACCTCCTGATTGGGGGACCAACTCCCATCGCATGAGAACTGGCCCTAGTAAACCAGCAGTAATAGTCAGTTTATCTAGATGGGCGATGGGAACCTGCTAGTGGCTCCAGAATACTAAATAGCTCAAGTGGTAGAGCGTTGATCTTTAGATCGGGGGGTACGCGGTCATTTCGAATCCTACGATCGATCAAAAATTTATTTTTCAAACATATCAAGTTATTAAGATTTTTTCGACGTCCAAGAATACAGTCACATAATGGTTACATAACAATACACATCCCTGATGCCCCCCTCTTTCATTCCAGGCGAGATGACGCGACTGTTCCTAGAAATCGCCAAGGTTGTGCGGAACAAGGAGTCACGTGACCTTGCGCAGCTGTTGCGGGCCGTCATGCACCAGTACCTGCCGGATGACGCTCACCTGCGCCTGCGCAATCGGCTCTACGTCTCCATGACGATCCTGCAAGGCTTGAAGTGTGGTCTGGTCACAGACTTCCGGTCCAAGGAGCACCTCATCGATGTAAGTACTGAGTAGCCCAGGGCTTTTGGAGGCGTTGTTTGTTCTTCTCTTCCCATTCTCTCTCTCTCTCTCTCTCTCTCTCTCTCTCTCTCTCTCTCTCTCTCTCTCTCTCTCTCTCTCTCTCTCTCTCTCCTCTCTCTGACTCTCTCGCTCCCTTTCTGTCTCTCTCTCTCTCTCTCTCTCTCTCTCTCTCTCTCTCTCTCTCTCTCTTGGGGATCCTATACGGCGACGGGCGACATCGATCGAAGACATGATAGATCCTATACTAGTCCATTCTGCTGCTACGAGGCTGGTCCTGTATAGTAATGTAGGAGTTCTTAAAACAAACGTCGAACGTTGGTACCTGTGTTATATAACGCGCTGGTGACATTTCGACTGAATCGGTGTGTCTTTTATTGAATTAGGAGAGGTTGTGATACCAGAGATTGCGACTAAATTTATGGTCTCTTGTGATAATACTAATAGACCTATCTTGTTTGCGATTTTGATTGTGCTTCAGATATAAATAGCAAAGATAAGCCCTTTGAAGTCACTGATATCCTAAATCGCCAATCTGTTTTTTTTTTATCTATGATTCACACACACAAAAAACATACGCTGGTACAAACATAATGGTGCTTTGCATAGATTAGGCTTTAATTGAGGGACCGTTCGCTCCGTGTAACAACCAGGGTTAATCTCGATGTTCGATTAGGATGAGGATCTTATCTTGACGGTTGTGAGATAACGTATATAACACCCAGCGGCAGTCGGTGCCGCTACCTCGCCATGCTGACTCATATAGCTGTTGATGGATAGAGAGAGAAAGAAACAAAGAGATAAAGAGAGAGATTTTAAGTTGAGTTAAGTTGGTTTAATGTCTAACATGTGCATTAATAGTGGACGGAACCCAGGACTAACGTCTGACAATTTTGTGTGCTGCCACACACGAGACAGGTCACACAACAAACGGGTAGTCTGCGTTTCGAATCCCACGATCATTGAAGAGTATTAATTTCTCCGATTTCTTCCCGCACTGGTTGGTTCGACTGAAACAGGAGTCCAGGTCCCCCCGCCCTGTCTCGTATGGGGCAGCTCATACATTTTTCTAACGGTAAGAGACCAAGCAACCATCTGAGCCGTTTAATAATACGGTAGTTGAGAGTGTGTCACCCACTTCTTCAGGCCAGTTCGCTAAATTGTGAGACGTTAATCTTGGGCCCCTTTGACGATATAGCCTAGCTGATAACGTTGAAAGTTAATTAAGAAACCAACCAAGCAACCATCTGAGTGGTTTATTAATTCGGTAGTTAGAGTATGTCACCAGTTCACAAAATTGTCAGACGTTAGCCTGGGGGCTCTTCTAACGATGTAGTACTAGTAGCTGGTCGCGTGGGGTGTTCAGATACCAACCAACCATCTGGTCTTTTGGGTCTTTTGATGATACGTTAGAAATTGTTACCCACTTCTACAAGGTAGTTTACAAAATTGTCAGACGTTAGTCTTGCGTCCCCGGAGGAGCGCGGTGGCCCAGGGGTAGAACATCGGCTTCCGACGCAAAAGGTCCCGAGTTCGAATCCTGACTGTTGCGTTCCCTAATGGTTGAGTCGGTGTCAGTATAATGTGACCGACTGAGACAGGAGTCACGGTATCCCCGCCCTGTCTCGTGTGTGGCAGCACATAAAAATTGTCAGACGTCCGTCTTGGGGTCCGTCCGCACTATAGCCTATATAGTGCTGCTGTTGGACGTTAAACCAACCCAACCAACCAACCTGTCACCGGGCAGTTCGGGAAACATGTCAGACGCTTTCTAGGTCAACCAGCCCTAGGTCAGTATACAAACATGATGACGTGTGACTTGCGTAACTTATTTATTTGGGTTTTAATGTGTTCTTGTTGTGTCTCAGTGTGTATTGCTCCGGCTGTGAACCCATCTGAACATCAACACGGGGCGTAGTACTAGTACTCTAGTGCTTTACAGTGTAACCCGTGGTCCTAAAGTGTCGACCCAGCTCCAAAATAATGGAGTTTTATTGGACTTTACATGAGCCCAGGATAAGTGTGTTGTTGTACGCTCAATGTCTCTATGAATCACCGCCCATTGAGGGGAAAACTTCAGGCTTGTTGTTGTTGTTGTTGTTGTACGCTCAATGTCTCTATGAATCAGCGCCAATTGAGGGGGAAACTTCAGGCTTGTTGTTTGTTTGTGTGTGTTTGTTGTTGTTTTTGTTTCCCTCTAAACCAGTTGGCACATCTACGCTCCTTCTCCTGGTCGCAGGGGGCCATTAAGGGAAAACTTCAGGGTTGTTGTTGTTGTTGTTGTTTTTGTTTTCCACTAAACCAGTTGGCACATCTACGCTCCTTCTCTTCGGCGCTTGGTTGTTTTATATGTGTGTGTTGTTGTTTGTGTGTTTGTTGTTGTTGTTTTTGTTTTCCACTAAACCAGTTGGCACATCTACGCTCCTTCTCTTCAGCGCTTTGTTGTTTTATATGTGTGTGTTGTTGTTTGTTTGTGTGTTTGTTGTTGTTGTTTTTGTTTTCCACTAAACCAGTTGGCACATCTACGCTTCTTCTCTTCGGCGCGTGGTTGTTGTATGTGTGTGTGGGTGCGTGCTGACTTGCTTTGATCTATCTCTCCTTCTTATCCATTGGAGATAGAACTACACTGTTCTGTGTTTGTGGGTGCGCGCTGATCTGCCTTGATCTATCTCTCCTTCTTATCCATTGGAGATAGAACTACGGGGTCCGTCCACAATATAGCCTATATAGTGCTGATGTTGGACGTTAAACCAACCCAACAACAACAACAGCGCTGACTTGCTTTGATCTATCTCTCCTTCTTATCCATTGGAGATAGAACTACACTGTTCTGTGTTTGTGGGTGCGCGCTGATCTGCCTTGATCTATCTCTCCTTCTTATCCATTGGAGATAGAACTACACTGTTCTGTGTTTGTGGGTGCGCGCCGACTTGCTTTGATCTATCTCTCCTTCTTAACCATTGGAGATAGAACTATACTGCTCTGTGTTTATGACTGGCGAATGGCGTTGTTTGTGGGTGCGCGCTGACTTGCTTTGTTCTATCTCTTTTTCTCATCCATTGGAGATAGAACTATACTGCTCTGTGTTTGTGACTGGCGATGTTTGTGGGTGCGCGCTGACTTGCTTTGATCTATCTCTCCTTCTTATCCATTGGAGATAGAACTATACTGCTCTGTGTTTGTGGGTGCGCGCTGACCTGGCCTGACACTGTCTGGTGTGTACAATGACCAGGCCAGGTTGACCGCTTATCTTGACCCAGGCCCGGTCTGCCTACCTGCCAGCCAGTGCTGGGATGTTTGATTTATTAGCGGCCTTGTGGTACACGGGGACTTGTATTTCTGATTACGTTCTTAACACTGGGATAATGACTTGGAAATTTAAGGGGCAATAAAGCGATAGCGATCAGTAAATAGTTATGACATTACCACCTCTCCATCCCTCTCTCTCTCTCTCTCTCTCTCTCTCTCTCTCTCTCTCTCTCTCTCTCTCTCTCTCTCTCTCTCTCTCTCTCTCTCTCTCTCTCTCTCTTGGTGGGTAACGGGGCTGTTCAAATGGAATGCTACACTTGAGATATTTTATTTACCCCTCAGGGTCCTCCCCCCCCCCTTTTTTTTTTAAATCTTGTGTGTGGAGGGGGGGGGGAGGGGGGGGAACTGAACTGGCTCAATTGGTAGAGTGTTGGTCCCCCTATAGGAAGGATCGCGGTTCGAATACCACGATCGGTGGAAAAATGTTTTTATATTATGAGATTTCATTCCCTACTGATTGGACCCTTGTTAGTACAATGTATCATGTAACCGAGCAAGTTCCGGGTAATACCGCTATGGGGTACCATCGCCCAATTATAACAAGAGGCGGCTTCCCTCTTTAAGAACAAAGATTGGGGTGTTTAATTGTTTATAAATGAAGAGACTTTTGTTCTTTGTTTAGTCATTGAAACTTTGAACCAGTACCAAGCGTGCTTAATAGCCTGAAGCCTGGGAAGCCGTGAGTCATGACTAACTTTGCTTCTATGATACTGACCTGGTGTCTATTGGGTTTACTTAATCATCGCCACAGTACTTACATTGATCCAACTCCGTTGAAGATTAGGAGGACATAGAACAGGCTAGTTCTGAGCCGACATATTAATACAGTCTTCTTTGTGTGTTTGAACATCGTACGTATTAACATGTAATTTCATTTACTGTGATCGATACCAACCGCCAACCGATTATCCGAATAAACGATAATCTAAATTAATATAGACATAGTATGAAAGTGAATTTAACAGCAGATAACCGAAGTCGACGAATACGCATTTCACGTTTGGCGATTATTTAAAACTAAAAGAGTCAGTCAGTGTTGCCCGTTGCTGACGATCCTGTGGTCAAAGTCCGTTAGTTGTTGACCAAAGCATCTTGACCTGTAGGTCTTTGACACGGGGCGGGGAAAACTCAAGAGCATTCCGTCGGCCCTAGAATTGGTGTCCCTCCACTTAAACGGAAAAATTACTTGGTTTGTTCGGTCGCAAGTGTTTGCTTTTCATAGCTTTGTTCTGAATGAGATCGTGTTGTTGTTGTTAGAATGGGACGTTGATTACTAGATCTATAGATTGCTGACTCTCTGTCTTTCTCTGCCTCTCTCTCTCTCTCTCTCTCTCTCTCTCTCTCTCTCTCTCTCTCTCTCTCTCTCATAACGTTAAATTGAGTCGAGTCATGGTGGACGTAGTTAAATCTATTTATAGCGTGTTTGTCTTTTGTCACTGCTTCGACCTTGGTGGCTGAACACGCTGCGAACGTTAACTTAAAACCGTTGCATTAAGTTAAGATAAGTTTATCCCAGTACAGTGTGTCTTCCGTAGGTCACGTGATCGGGTGCTGATGACAACTGGGTGTGACTCACTTCTCTAACTGTTATTCGGTACCTGTTTTGTTTTGTTTTGGCTTCTCTCTTTTTTTCAACTGTTATGAGGTACCTGTTTGTTTTGGTTTTGCTTCTCTTTTTTAACTGTTATAAGGTACCTGTTTTGTCTTGTTTTTGCTTCTCTTTTAGGGGGGGTTTGTTTATTCAACAAACTATCAGACTACACGGTCCATATACTAGATCTAGTATAGTAAGTATAACGGAAGCAGAAAGTTAGACACCGAGTTTAGTTAGTGAAAATCTACCGTTAAGATTGGGACCTAAGCTTGCACAAGAGTTGTACTTAACACCCTTAGTCCTAGTCCAAGGCTTCTCAGCCACCACCAGCAGACCTGGACGCCCTGTCGTGCGTTGACCTCTGGCATGTAAGGCCTCTTAATAATCCATCACTGGGCGGGAATGTACAAGGACGTCCGTTGATGCCACTCGGTTGGACGTCCACCGTCAGAAACTAGCCTGGGCTATTTCGCAGTCAGTCGTCCACAATATAGCCTGTATAGTGCTGATGTTGGACGTTAAATCAAATTCAACTCAATCAACTCATATCGCAGTCGGGTCTGCACGACTGGTGCCTGGCAATTTCACACGCTGCCACACAAAGACATTGTGGGAATGATACAGTTTTAAGTTGGTTGTTTAAAGACCGCCGTCGGGAACTGGGTCAGGCTAAATCGCATACGGGACCCAAGACTAGAATCTGGCAGTTTTAGCATGATGACACCTAGTGACCGTAGGGGTTTGATACAGAAACAGTTGAGATGGTTGCTTAAGTCACCCAACGTCAACATCTGGGCTAGATCTATATTGAAAATGTTGTCTTAGAATTCCACATGCTTCTACTCGGAGAACTTGGATATGTGTCTCGGCTGGTCACAGTGCCTTGATATGGACCGAACCTTACCCGAGCTGACTTATTGGCTCTGTATTTCATTTGACTGTCTCTGAACTGATCTTAGGAGTGTGTGTGTGTGAGAGAGAGAGAGAGAGAGAGAGAGATGTGACCCTTCAGAGAACATCAGCTTAGACAGAAATCAGCAGCAAAAATCAAACAGATCAATTTGGCACATCTGATATTTCATCTCTAACATATCGAAGCGATTTGTGTATGCTCCACATGAAGACTAATTAGAACTAATTAGAACTTTAGGTGCAACATAAAAGAAGGGGGGGGGTATGTTATGCTATTTTTAAAGCCTTTTTATTTATATAATATTTTATATAAATCAACTTAATTTATATTTTATACAAATCAATACGTTTCAGTGTGTGGGTGTGTGCTTCTGACTGTTGTTAAACATTGGCCTGTCCACGCCATAAATAAGAAAATTGCGTGGATCCAACATGGGGTAGATATGTAGTACCAACGTGACAATCCTATTCTATTCCTACAACACGGTGGACACAGTCTTTTTGTCCGAAGATTTTCATAACTCACCCGAGAGTTGTTTTTTTTTTCAAAAATAATTCCATTAGTTAATAATGATTATTAAATGTGCATTTAACTGCCCTTGGTCACAAGAGAAGTAAAAAAAAAAAATAACGTGGGAACAAAGTGTGTAATCGTTTTACTAAATAGATACGCAATTGTTATCTTAAGCAGACGAAAATAATCATTAGTGACACTGATCCCGCTTGTATCGATACGGGTTATCTTATCTTATCTTCTGTGGGTTTTTTTTTTTCTTGCCTCTCTTTGTGTGTGCAGTGTCGCGCGGGGACGTGCGCCTCGTGCCACCGCGTCACGTTGTCTGCTCTAGTCTAACCTTGGCGCTCTGTGGTCTTCAATCTTTGTGAGAGTTATCTCCTTGTTTAGAATCTAACCAGAGACTATAGGTTTAGTGAGACGTTTTACACACATACACTTAAAACAACAACAAAAAACCCCACAACTAACAGCGCTTTCGCATCAAAGACTAAGCAAGACGTGCGCTTTTTACACACTGTTTTTTATGTTGTTTTTTTTACTAATGTTTAAAGAAGGAAGTTGTCGCCGTAATCATTCTAACCCCATACGCAAAATAATCCCTGAGAAAACATTTCACTATTTCAAACTCTCTGGTTTAACGTCTCCTAAGTTCTCTAGGAGGATCCTTATACGGCGACGGGTCCCAAGATTTGTTTAAAAAAATTACGTGGTACAGTGGCTTTACCTTCGACTTAACCATTAGGGTATTTTGTTGTTGTTGTTGTTGTTTTGTTTTGTTTTTCGATTATTGGGTTATCCACACTTCTCTCTACTATCATCATCTTGGTTACTCTCCGTGCAGTCTGCGCATGCCCCATCAAGTATGGAGCTTAAAAAACGTTTCTTATCTCGTGGGATATATATCACAGTAACGTTTGTTTTGGGTTCTTTTTGCTTTATCAACCAGTTTGATTTTTGTTAATGTGTACCAAAAGGTTACTGTGCCAACAATACGTGTATTGTTGCTTTTTTGGAGTTTTTGTTTCTTAGATTACGAGTTATTGCTAAGTTTGAATTTTATGGGTGCCAAAAGGTTATTGTGGCAACAGTCCATGTGTTGCTGGGTGTTTTGTTTTTTGTTTTTTATTGCTGTTTTTGGTTGTTGTAGTTTTTGTTTCTTAGATATCGACTTTTCTATTACGAGTAAGCACCCTTCGCTTGCACCAGTCGAGTATCGGGTTTTTGTTTTGTTTTGTTTTTTTAGAAAATGTTGGTTATCTAGTGGGTTTTTATTGTGAAGATTTTGTTCTTTCTCTTTTTTTTTTCCTCCCTCAATCATTTTGCATTTTTCGTGTGCCAAAAGGTTATTGTGCCAACAATTCGTGTGTGGTTGATTTTGTTGTTTGTTTGTTTTTACTTAGATATCGACTTTTCTATTACCAGTTATTGCTCAGAGAGAGAGAGACAGAGAGAGAGAGAGAGAGAGGGGGGGGGGTGGAGTGAACAGTATAATTATCGGAGACGATTACTGGGGTTATCTACACCTTCTCACTACCACTATCATCATTATTGTTGCTCTTCGTGTACTCTTCGTCTCGGTCAAGTATCGTTGTTTTTTTGTTAGAAAATGTTTCTTATCTCGTAGGTATTGATTTAGATCGTGATGTTCCTTTACTTTCTCTTTTCTCTCTCTCTCTCTCTCTCTCTCTCTCTCTCTCTCTCTCTCTCTCTCTCTCTCTCTCTCCCTCTCAATCGGTTCGAATTTTATGTGGGCCAAAAGGTTATTGGGGCATCGATTCGTACTTATGTTGTTAGTTGTTTTTTTTCTGTCCATAGAAATTAATGTTTCTCACTCACCGATATAACGCGAGTTTTGTTTTGTTTTGTTTTTTTTAAAGCATGTATGCTTACATATATTCCTAGTTTGATAAGTACATGCACAGAAGATACGAGTGCGAAAACTGCGGCTATACGAATGATGAAAATGGAAATAGTAATTCTGCGGATAAACGAATGATGAAAGTGGAAATAGTAGTTCTGCGGATAACCGATCGAGAACTCGAAGTTTACAGCATAAAACATGCCCCAATGGCGCTGCGATTTAATAGGTCTGAAGATGGTTTTTATTGAGATATGATTCTCCTACTAATGTTGTAGACAACATTTAATCATTGGGTAGGGAGGTGGGTAGGTCGAATTCCACGATCGGTTAAAATGTATACGTCCGATTTTGAGAGTCCAGGTCTCCCCACCCTGGCTCGTGTGGGGCTGCACTCAAAATTGCCAGACGCCAGTCTCGGGGCTCATCCACAACATAGCCTATAAAGTGCTGACGATAGACCTTCCAACAACCAACTCAAACCCAATTGGATTTTTGTTTTTGTTTTGTTACACAGTGAGCGCGGAGGATCGGGAATTCCGTCTCCATTGAGTCATAGAGTTAGCGGTGCATGTCGCACACTATGTGGATTAATGCGCTTTCGCTTGTTTTATTTTGTTTAACGAATATTTTTTTTTCCGGTACAGTTATACAGTGTATTTGAATTTACTCCGAGGAGACTCGAATGCGATCAATAATGTGTGTGTGCGTATGTGGGTGTGGGTGTGTGTGCGTGTTTATGGTGTATGTGTGTGTGTTAATGTTGTGTGCGTGTTAATGTTGTGTGCGTGTGTGTGTTTACGTTATGTTGTGTGTGTGGGCCTTCAACGCCCACAAGTTTTGCTGCGTTGGCGAAACACCACAGACAGGGTATGTGTATGGTATGAGTGGCGTGTGTGATCGATGGTGGTGGTGGTTCGATAGATTTAGCTTTTAGTCTCAGTCCACTTTTTTGGTGGAGAGAGAGAGAGAGAGTTTTTTCGTTTGACGCAAATAGAGTGACACATGGTTTTATAATTTTATAATTTGCGTGGGATAAATATGTATCGCGTCATTGTTCATAGTCCACTTTTTTTAAGGGGGGGGGGGGTTACTCAACTTAGCAGGCATCTGTGTGCCAGGTTCAATGTCACATGATGTTTTGGTGGGTTGTTTTGTTTTGTTTGTTGTTTTTTTTTTTTCGTTTGACAGCCGCCCTCACAGCTAGTTGTTTTTGTTGATGGGAATGTTGGGCTATTCAGCAACTCCAGCTGTGATATTTTATATTATGATTTATATAATATGTATAATATTATTGATCTTTATTTCGAAATTCTGCCTGTCTATTTTCATATCGTTGTAAACTTAATTATTTCGTTTGTCGTATGAAGAGAGTGTACTTTAATTTCCCCTTGAGGGATGAATAGAGATTTCTGTATTCTGTATTCTATTGAAGTTAGATGCATTATTTAGATATGTGTGAATTTTAACACACTGCATCTCTCTTTCATAGTCTAAACATAAAGGCTGGGTTTTGTATTCAAGTTTTAATTAGTAGGGGAGGGTGGGCGGTAGACTTGATGTTTTGCGCAGGTTTGGTTTATTACTAGTAGAGACATTATGATAGTCGATAGTTACATGTGAATTGTAACATCCTTCATCTCTCATTATAAATTATTATCTAAACGTGTTAAAGGTGTGGTGTTGCATTCAAGTTTCAATTAACATCTACGCACTTGGTTGAGGGGGGGGTAGATCGTTAGTCCTCGTGAAGTCCTCGGTTCGGAACAAAATTCATCCGATTTTATCCCCTTCTGGTTGGGTCGGTGTCAATTTAATGTGACCGACTGAGACAGGAGCCCAAGTCTCACCGCACTGTCTCGTGTGTGGCAGCACATAAAATTGTCAGACGTCAGTCTTGTGGCCTGTCCACAGTAAGGCCTATTTGACATGTTAACATTTCACGTGTGCCTTGTAAACACCCAATGGAATTAAGGGGTTGTGGTTTCCAAGAAATTTTAAATTTGGCATTCATCTCGTTTTGTCGTAAGACTGTTCATTGTATAGTCTTTGGTCTTACTGTTTGTCGTTAGACTGTCATACTCATTGTATAGTCTTTGGTCTTACTGTAGCTACGTGGCGTGATTGACTTTTCGCCCCCAATAACGACTCACGTGACCCAGAGCTTGCATACGGACCCTGGCTTGTGGTTATCGGACTCTACAAGTTCAAACTCGGGGCTCTCAGGGTTTGCCGTGATAGTGTGTGGCTGTATGGTTAGTGTTGAGTGTTGGCTGTTGGCGTGTCTGCAGTATATGGTTAGATCTATGGTTAGATCTAGTGTTGGCGTGCATGCAATGAACTTTACGACCCGACGGATCACGGAGACTACAAGTCGGTGGTCCAAGTCTAGTTGGTTATTTTGTTGCTAACGTCAGCACTATTTAGCTTTATTGTGGACAGGCACCAAGACTAGCGTCTGAGTTAAGTTGGTTTAACATCTAACGCCAGCATTATATAGGCTATAGTGTTGGAAGGAACCTAAGACTGACGTCTGACAATTTTATGTACTGATACACTCGAAATAGTGCGGGGATACGAAACTCCTGGTTCGTGCGGTTATATTAAACGGAAACTGACTTAACTAGTTGGGGGAGGGGGAGGGTGGATCGGACAAATACATTTTTGAGTTATTGTGGGTTTCGAACCGGAGACCTCGGGAGACCAAGACAATACCTTTTGAGCCAGTTTGCCCCCGACTAAATCTTGCTGGAGGAGAAAAAATGCGTTGAAGACATAGGAGACGTAAAATCCAATATAGAGAGGGGGGAAT
>RQTK01000208.1:347528-352528 GCA_003991915.1 Elysia chlorotica | reverse complement strand
ATCAGCTTCCGACGCAAAAGGTCTGTGGTTCGAGCCTTGACGATGTCGCTTCCTACTGGTTGGGTCGGTGTCAGTTTAATGTGACCGGCTGTGATTGGGGGGGGGGGGGGGGGGGAGTTGTCGCCTTGATTAGAGCGTTGGGTCACCATTTTGAAGGTAATGGATTCGATCCCCATCAAATTTAGCACTCTAAGTGGGAAACATATAGAGGGGGGGGGGGAGTTGTCGCCTTGATTAGAGCGTTGGGTCACCATTTTGAAAGTGATGGGTTCGAACCACAGCTTGGAAGAAAATTGTTATTTGTCTGTGTGTCAACCTTGTACAGAATTGAGGCTGTTTACATTGAGTCCTGACAAAAGTAAATTTTGTCGATAAAAGTAATGGTAGCCTACCTCTCAAATGCCGTTTGCTTAGAACAACCAGGCCCCTCCCTTCTGCTTCCTTCAAGTTCTGTCAAAAACTATAGGACGAACTTTCTCTATATGCTGTCTATACGATGTCAAATTGAGAAAGTCAGACTTTATTTGGACATTCGACTGAAAGCGATAATAGTATTTAATACTCAGTCGAGTTAATAATAACTCCACCTAACAATGGCGCTGCTTTTGTTTTCGTCTTTGTTTGTGCTCTGTCAGCTGGTGATAGGTCGGTACTAATTGGGCCAAGGTCGCTGTAGAGGCTTATTTTGGTCTCCCGTGTCTTTATTCATTAGTAGTAATAGAACTAATACCTGTACCTGTGGCTGACTACCTGTGTTATTAATTTGTTTATCGTTTCAGTTAAGTGACCGCCAGTCCTATACTTTTAAGCGTTGATACATGTACTGGGGTGTTATTGTGTCAAAAGGGTCTAATTCCTTTCTTCTTGTAACTTGCTAATTTATAAATAACTCACCTGTGTTGTTTGTTTATCGTTCCAGTAAAGTGACCGTCAGTCCTGTACTTTTAAGCGTTGCTTGTATTGGTGTCATGTTGATGTATGTACTGGGGTATTCTTGTGGCCAAAGGGTCGAATTTCTTTCTTCTTGTAACTCGCTAATTTATATATATAACTCGCCTGTGTTGTTTGTGTACCGTTCAAGTATTAAAAGTCAGTGTTTTGTGTTGGTTGGATTAATTTCATAGGGATGAATGCACTGGGGCTTTTGTGTGGAAAAAACATCTCTAAACGTTCCTCCCCCCTCTCTCCCTTGTTCCCCGCCAGTGGCGGCACATAAAATTGTCAGACGTTAGTCTTTGGGCCCGTCTACAATATAGCCTATATAGTGCTGATGTTGGACATTAAATTAACTCAACAATAACATTCCTCCCCCTTCTCTCTCCCCCTGTTCCCCCACCAGTGCCTTCTCGCCAGCGCCTACGTCCCGGGATTCATCGGCTGGATCCCGCCAGGAATGGATGGAGACTGTTTCGTGGACGTTCACAACCGGCCGCTCAAAGACTTCTCCTCCTCGTCGACATCATCCTCGCCAAGGCACCACAGCGCCACCTCTACCTCTCCACAAACATCATCAACATCAACATCTTCACCATCATCAGCATCGCCATCTTCAGCGTTACCAAAATCCTCCTCAACAACATCGCCGGCGTCCGCGTCAGCCACATACTCCAAACGGGCGGCCCAGCTGCTGTCTTCCTCTATCCCTCTCTCAGGGTTGCTGGAGGATCTGGCTGAGGTGAACGAGGAGGAGGAGGAGGAGGACAGCTCGGATTTTTCCTCCGAAGAGAGTGAGGGCTTCACGGGAGAGGAGGATGAGGAGGAGGGCAAGTGGCACATGGGGAGTAAACATTTCTCCAGGGGAGAGGTAAGCATCGCTCGGGGTCTCCATATGTAGTGTACATGTTGGCATATGTGGTACAAGCACATAATATGCAAATGAAAATGCAAGTACTGATTTTTCGCCGTATAAGATCCCCCAGGGGAACCTAGGAGACGTTAAACCCGGAGAGAGGGAGAGAATTCTCTCCCTCCCTAACAAAGAAGTGATATGTCGTTGTAAAGGTTAAAATGAGATCTATAGTGATACAGTTTTGACTCCAGGCAGAACAGAACGATAGATTTGTAAAGAGAGTGATTTTGTTTTCAAAGCCAGATATTTGATACATTTTTGTGCTGCATTTGTGCTTTGTTTTCACAAAAAAGCCTAGCTGACCCCTATACTAGATGAGGTGATCTGATTTTGACTCCTGGCAGGCCGGAAAATGTGTTTTGTGAAGAGAGTGATTTTTGTTCAAAGTCAAGTATTGTATTGATACTTTTTTTTAGCTGCATTTGCATTGGGGGTTTTCCCCCCCAAAAAAAACAACTTAGTGGATGATATGCTAGATGAGTTACTCCAGTTATAGATTTATTTACCTTAGAGCTTGATTACATATCAGTGTTTTCACAATAATAATTGTTGTCTTTCTTGTTTTTTTTCCCTCAGGGAATCAAGCTCTATGCCAAGGGTGCCAGCTCATCCGACTCTGAAGGAGATACCAGGAAGGTGAATAAACATCACTGCAAAATAAAGCATTCTTAATTAGAAACGTAGAGGGAAGCCGTTGACGCAAAAATTTAGGGCATTGGGCCACCATTGTGAAATGATGGCTTCGAACCCCAGCAAAATTAACATTCTGAATGGGACAATATAGAGGGGGAGGAGGTTTTGTCAAAGGCTATAGGACGGACTTTACCTATAATTAGTCTATGCAATGTCAAATTGAGAAAGTCATATTTTATTTGGACATAGGTAAACCACGAAATATATCTTAAATGAAAAGATGAGAGCAGAAACTCACTAGGAGAAATTAATGATGTGGTTTTCCCCCTACTGGTTGGGTTGGTGCCAGTTTAGTGTAATTAGACCAATTAAGTCGTCCTGTCACATTCAAGGAACTTTCTTGAGACTTATGAGACAGGAAAGCTTTGCTGTGTGTCACTTATGCCATAATTGTAGCATCATTATAATGTACTTTTTTACTATCGGGTATTTTAACGTGTTTATGAGACAGGAAATCTTCGCTGTTTGTCACTAATGCCATAGTTCTAGCATCGTTATGATGTACATTTTTACTATAGGGTATTTTAGCGTGTTTATGAGACAGGAAAGCTTCGCTGTGTGTCACTTATGCCATAGTTGTAGCACCACAATGATGCACATTTTTATTACCTGATGTTTAAACTAATACTAGATAGTTGTAGCATCATTATAATGTACATTTTTACTATCTGACGTTTAAACTAATACTACATAATTGTAGCATCGTTATATATGATGTACATTTTTACTATCTGATGTTTAAACTAATACTACATAATCGTAGCATCGTTATATATGATGTACATTTTTACTATCTGATGTTTAAACTAATACTACATAATTGTAGCACCGTAATGATGTACATTTTTACTATCTGATGTTTAAACTAATACTACATAATCGTAGCATCGTTATATATGATGTAAATCTTTACTACCTGATGTTTAAACTCGTCGCACCTCCCCATGCCCAGAGCTATCTGAACCGCCTGGTGTGGCTGTGTGTCACTAATGCCATGATTGTGGAACTTTCTTGAGACTTATGAGACACGAAATCTTCGCTGTGTGTCACTAATGCCATGATTGTGGAACTTTCTTGAGACTTATGAGACACGAAATCTTCGCTGTGTGTCACTAATGCCATTATTTTAGCATCGTTATATATGATGTTAATCTTTACTACCTGATGTTTAAACTCGTCGCACCCAACCATTGTCCAGAGCTACCTGAACCGCCTGGTGTGGCTGTGTGTCACTAATGCCATGATTGTGGAACTTTCTTGAGACTTATAAGACACGAAAGTTTTGATATATATCACTTATGCCATAATCGTAGCACCACAATGATGTAAATCTTTACTACCTGATGTTTAAACTCGTCGCACCTCCCCGCGCCCAGAGCTACCTGAACCGCCTGGTGTGGCTGTGTTTCCGCGGATTCCAGAAGACGTCCAGCATGATGCGCAGCATCCCCGTGGCCTCCAGGCTGCTCCAGACGATCTCGCCGAAATGTCTCGGGGAGGTTGAGGGCTTCCTCGAGGCGCTTCTGCTGGAGATGGTGTCAAACAGGGTAAGCTCTACATGGTGTCAAATAGGGTAAGACATGGTGTCAAACAGGGTAAGCTTAGGGTGTCAAACAGGGTAAGCTCTAGAGGGAGATGGTGTTAAACAGGGTAAGCTCTAGAGGGAGACAATGTTTTGGTTATCCATGTTCTAGAGACTTGTAAGATTGGATTTCAAGGATTTAATTTAGAATAATAGAAAGGATCAAATTGACTTAGCAAAAAAAAAAACGCAAAAGATAAGCTGTACAACTGTTTTGAAATTGAAACATCTAAATAAAAGATGGTTCCCCTAAATTTCTCCCTACATTCAATAGCCCGTAACACTCCATATATCTCTCACAGGGAGAGATGGTGTCAAACAGGGTACCTGTAAGCTCTAGAGGGAGATTGTGTCAAAGAGGGTGAGCTCTCCATAACACTATATATTAACTCTCCCACTCCCACTCTGACAGTACACAGTGCTGGGCGGCGGTTTCTCCAAAAGCACAGAAGATAAGCTGTGCACCTCTTTTGAATTGGAAACATCGAAATTAAAGGACAGTTTCCCTAAATTTCTCCCTACATTAATTAGTCCGTAACACCATATACATATCTCTCTCCCTCTCTCCCACTCTCACAGTACACAGAGCTGGACGGGGGTTTCTCTAAAAGCATAGAAAATAAGCTTTACAACTGTTTTGAAATGGAAACATCTAAAAAACCCCCCCCCCCCCCCCCCCCCCCCCCCTCCTACGTTACCAGACCTGCTGAGCTGCAAGAAGCACCTGATGACGCGGGCCTCCATCTCGTCCTCGGTGTGCAACATCGGCCACGCCCACTGCCGCTGTCAGCGCTGCCTGGCCGCCGACGCGAAGATCCGGCGCTCGCTGTCCTGCCTCAACTGCCAGCTGGTCAAGCACAGGGCCCCCACATCCCT
>RQTK01000208.1:276373-316080 GCA_003991915.1 Elysia chlorotica | reverse complement strand
TCTCTTTCTCTCTCTCTCTCTCTCTCTCTCTCTCTCTCTCTCTCTCTCTCTCTCTCTCTTTCTCTCGCTTTTTCCTTTCGCTTCCCTCAACAGATGTGCGATGTGACCGCAAGATAAGTGGTAGAAAGCAGAAGTCAAAGGGTCGCTTCTTTTTTTTCGTAAAATTCATCATCGTCCTCTTGTGATTGGGTAGATTTCAGTGCATTTAGACCCGATTAGACAAAAGTTTTGGCAGCCCTGTTTGTCGGTGTAAGTACATGTGACTGTCTATAAATGGCAGCACCCATGGCCGTTGGGGGCGCGGTGGCTCTGGGGTAGAACATCGGCTTCCGACGCAAAAGGTCTGGGTTCGAGTCCTGGCAATTGCACTCCCTACTGGTTGGATCGGTGTCAGTTTAATGTGACCAGCTGCGACAGGAGTCATGGTATTCATGGCAGCCTATAAAATTGTCAAACGTCAGTCTTGGGGCCCGCCCACAATATAACCTATATAATGCTGATGTTGGACGTTAAATCAACTCAACTCAACCCATGGCCGTTACCTAGAAGGTATGAAACTAAATAAAAACTGGTTACATTACTCAGTTTTTTTAATGAATGAAATTCTATATTTTAATATGTGATCAAATAATTAATGTGATGTGGGCATAAAAAATAATATAGTTGCTGGTCTATTTTACTTTCTAATTATGTAACGCTCCCGGTATGATTATATCTCGAGTATTTTTAACAAGAAAGTTAACATTTAGTTTTGAGCTTCAGTAAGAGTACAATTGAGACAGCCTGAGACCTCTCTCGGTATACATCGAAACATGAACCTAGAACATGCCCTGAGGATTATTGACGTTTATATGGGTTTGTTTTTCTTTTCAGTTGTTAACGCACTTAAAACACCACGACACCCGTTTTCCTGTCCCTTCACCGCACTTAACATTAACGTAAAATGTCTTAACAGCGCCAGATAGTTAAATGCTATTCCAATACGCAAAACAAGTATTATTGCTTTCGGAGGGAGGGGGTATAGCAAATCTAAACACTGAATTGAACTCATGTGTCAGTTTTACTAGATATGAGTAGATTTTTCAAGCTCTCTCTTCCTCCCCCTCTCTCTCTCTCCCTCTCTCTCTCTCTCTCTCTCTCTCTCTCTTTCTCTTTCTATTTCTCTCTCTCGCCCTCTCTGTCTCTGTCTCTCTCTGTCTCTCTTTCTTCTCTTTCTCTCTCTCTCAATATCTCTCTCTTTCTATCTCTCTCTCTCTCTCTCTCTCTCTCACACACACACACACACAGTGTCTCTGTCTCTGTCTTTGTCTCTGTCCCTCTCCTTTCATACACACTTTATCTCTTTCTTTTAAAATTATTTTTGTGTTATTTCATGTTATATCTTAAGGACAGATGTTATTAAGATCTATGTAGGCAAACAATGTTACAATATGATTGATATAGTTCTTGAAATTGTATGAGAGGCAGGAACAAAGGAGTTCTTGAGGGGGTTTCAAGATCTTAATGTTCCGAGCAGAGCGTACAAACTCGTTGTAAAGGAGATGTTTACTGTTACGTAGAATTGAATTCAGCCTCATCATGCAAGCCTTGAAGTGAGTGCTTTTCAGGATTTATTTTATTTCAATATCAACTTTGTTTCTGACGTCTTGGTTAGATTATTAATTATAATTTTCGCCCCTTTTTGTGATTTCTGAATCCCAGTAGCTAATACCATTTGAAATTATACGCTCTATCAGAGACATAAAAGCGAAAATTATAGTTTGATTCGGTTTAAAGCACCTAAACTATCGCAAAAAGTACAGACTTTAATTTTACTTTTTACATTGTGCCACCACAATCATGTTCAAATCAATTCAATTTGTCATCGATTATAAGTCCAAGGTATGTGTATCATTGAACAATTTTTACTTATTTTTTTAGATTTTAAGATTTTGAAACATTCAAATGTACGCTGTTTTTTTCACACCACTTAAGAAACTTCTCTACTTTTTTCAAAAAGGATGCTTGTGTTTGCGTTACAAGATAACCTTAAATTGCAGAGTCATCTGCAAACGCTATTTATGCCGTGTCTCTTGTAGTGTGTAAGGTAGCCATTTGTGTAGAGTGTGTAAAGAAGTGGAGACAGTACGCAACCCTGCAGAGCTATACCTTGGAATTAAATTGTTGTCTTTTTTTTTTTGTTGTTAAAAAGTCTAGCACTATTGCAATTACATTCTTGTTTCCCTTCAAGGCATTTAGCTTTGCAACAATCATGTGTGGCTAAATGGTAGGGAATTCAGACAAGAGGTCAAAACAAATTACATGCATAAACGTCTCAGTATTTTTCTAAAAGTTTGTGAGCATTATTCATAAAAAACACTAAGGCAGCGTAGAAGTCAATTTGGAGGCTCTGCCTTTTATTGTGGGTAGCCTCGCACTCGAATACTCGATGTTTTTTTATGTGCTTTTCACGGTCCGGTTAGGCTAAGTTGAGTTGAGTTGGTTCAACGTCCAACATTAGCACTGTACATGCTATATTGTGGACGTGTCCTAAGTCTGACGTCTGACAATTGTATGTGCTACCACACACGAGACAGGGCGGGGATAACCAGTAAGGGGGGGGGCGAAATCGCCAGGGCTCGAATCCTGGACCTACTGCGTCGGAGGCGATGTTCTACCTTAAGGCTATCATTTTGAGGACGTACATTTTTCGCTGTCTTTCTCTCTCTCGTCCTCCCTCTCTTTCACCCTCCCTCCTACCCTCATCCCCTCTCTCTCTCCCTCTCTCTCCCCCTCTCTCTCTACTTCTCACTCTCCCTCCCTATCTCTCTCTTTCTCCCTCTTTCTCTCTCTCCTTCTCACCCTCCCTGCCTCTCCCTCTCCCTCTCTCTCTCCCTCTCTCTCTTTCTATCCCTCCCTCCCTCATCCCCCCTCTCTCTCTCTCTATAACGGTGTCCAATGATATCCACGTATAAAGAGGCACCGCCTCCCGGATACTAAGTTGCCTTACACGACAGCCAAGCAAAACAAATGAATGATATTACTTTTTTTAGGTCAATGTAGAGAACCCACTTTAAGTTATAATTACCTCTGGGATTTCCCACAAGTTTCCGCCTCCCGGACCTATGCATTCTAGCTAGATCTAGAAAGAAAAAAAAGAACTCTTAAGTGGACGTTTATGGATTTTCCCGCGGGTATGGTTGAACTTCTGTAGCTCACGAAAAACGTGCAATGTACAATTGGACATGCATAAAGACAACAATTAAAGGATACAGGGGGAAACCTAACACAATAAGAAGTTTTGAGAAGATAAATATTGTAATTTCAAAACACTCCCAAATTTAATTCTAAGTAAGACCAGCCTGAAAGTCCTGGAAACTAAATTATCATTATTTCCCCATAACCATCCGATCACATTTTACTCACTCCGACCCAACAAGTAGTGGACGAGATGGGACCAGTGATATTATATTTATAGACTAGATAGGCTATGCAACGCGTCGGCCATGAGATGAGACAGACAGGAAGCGACAGTCAGTCGAGATAAGACCTTTTTATCGTAAGTGAACATATTATGCTTAATGAAATATAAACGCATCAACTACTTACCTCCATTGTACTCATAAAGTATACAGTGTCACAACAAAAGTTAATGTAAATCGAGGATTAAGTCAAGCAAAAAATAAACAGGAACAATAGCAAACAAAACCTCGTATGAAATATTTACTGAATGACTACCACGCGTTTAGCTTAGATATTATCATCTCGTCTCACAAGTCGGTTTCTTACTCTACCAGAAGCCAGCAAACAGACACTAGAGGGTCTTATAGCTCGCACACAGGTATCGCGGAAAATGCAATGCGCTGCAAGGGCATGAGCCCGTCCTACTTATTAAGTCAATGAACCGGACAAATAAATTTCTGACCGATGTAGGATTCGAACCGCGGGTCTTCCAATCTGGAAACCAACGCTCTACCACTTGAGCTCAGCTTCCCCCCCCCCCCCCCCCCCCCCACCCCTCCTTCCCCCTACTCTGTTGCTCCAACTCAAGCCAATCCTATGGTGCACAAAAATCCTTGTTGAGTCCCTGGTATAGGATGTTAAAACATTACAGAAGGGAGAGCTCTTCAGTTTTAAGTGAGCAGTTTGCATTCAGGTTAAGAGACGGATCTTAGCCCTGAAAACCCTCTCTTCTATTCGCCGAGACAAGTGGGGGCACAGCTGAGTACAACGTAGCAGTAACTTACAACACGTCGCAACCCTTCTTATTTGTATACCTTAAGTCAAGACGTAAACTTACCACAACTTTGTACTTACAACTCTAGGAGAGTGGATGAGTCAGGATTGGGAAAAGCCAAACAGACGCACGGTCCACAAAAAATGGCAAAAAACCACGTCCGGTGCAGAAATCAGAAATGTAATATCTATCTGTCCGACCCTCGCCTACCGGCAGTCTGTTTAGAAGTCATCGTTCGCATCACATCAGTCGGTATCGTAGCTGTTTAAGTCATCACCCCGGCCCAGACAAGGCGTATTTTGAACCAGAGAGAATAATTGTGTCATTTGCGGTGCTGTTCATTTCTATAACATACAGGGTAAGTTTTCCTTTCAGTCTTTCAATTTTGCGGGGTTTTTTTTTGTTTTTTCATAGAGTTTCAACAAATTTGATCCACCCACCTTTCAATTGAAAAAAATTCCTTTCAAAAGTAGCAGTCATTGAGGAGAATGTATATATTGATGTGAGTGGTTGCTTTGTTCCTATTGCTTGTTGGTGTTGTTCTTTGTTTGGGGTGGTTTTTTGTTTTTTGTTTTCCTTTTCTTTTTTTTTTTTTTTTTTTTTGTTAGTAAATTGTTGCTGTTTTTTTAATACAGCTTTCAGATTTAAAATCTCATGTCTAGAATACAATCCCGAATGTTATGGAAACTTTTTTTATAGCCCTTAAACAAAATATTATAATAAAGATGTTATTCATTTTTTTGTTAGTTTCTTGCTGTTTTTTTTAATACAGCTTTCAGATTTAAAATCTCAGGTCTAGAAAACAATCCGGAATGTTATGGAAACTTTTTTTATAGCCCTTAAACAAAATATTATAATAAAGATGTTATTCACTATTCAACCGAATTCGGTCGCATAGCAGCCTGCAGTGGTAAGGTTATTTTTTTTACTGCATCGCAGAAGGGTGTTGAAGTATTTCAAGTTACGTTTAAAATGTACATCGAGCAGTTAAGCATACCAAATATTACTAAACATGAATTGGTATGGTTAAAGAAGACCAATACCATGTTGAGTTGTTGAGACGGTTTAACGCCCAACATCAGCACTACATAGACTATATTGTGGACGGGATCCAAAACTGACGTCTGACAATTGTATGTGCTTCCACACACAAACCAGGGCGGGGATGCCATGACTCCTGTCTCAGCCGGTCACATTAACCTGAAACCGATCCAATCAGTAGAGAGCGAAAACGCCAGGGCTCGAACATGAACCTTATACGTCGGGAGCCGATGTTACACACAAGGGCCACCCCCCCCCCCCAGACTAACACCAAGACCCAGAATTGTTATTCAATTGATCAAATGTAAAACGTCGCGGTAGCTTACGACTCGTTGTAGGCTTTCTTATTCCCATATTCAAAGGAGTCGTAAGCTACGACAAAGTTATACTTACGGCCTTTAATCTGTCCGTCTGACAAGCTGTTTTATCCTAATCGTTTCTTCTTTGTTTTAACTTTACAGGTACGATCCTTTTTCATTGGTTTTGACATTTGTTTTGAACCGGAATAACTCTTTAAAAGAATGGCGGACTGTCCCAGAGTAATCTCCCCTAGAACTGGGCGTGGCCAGCTGGATCACGTGACGATCGTGTTGTTTCAGCTTGGCCTTGCATTGGCTGCTTTCCCCATCATCGTCAGTGGAACTACCACGGATTCCGGTATGTCATGGCATGGTTGCCAAAGACTGTGAAATAGTGAGAGGTTTCACTCCGAGAATTTTGTGTATATGGCTTAAGATAATTAAAGCGTTTGCTTCTGCCTTAAACCATAGTAAAAAGTCAGTCTGAACATTGTTCAACCGCCTTGATTTCAATTTCAAAAAATTTGAATGGTTGGGTTGGTTGGGTTGGTTTAACGTCCAACAGCAGCACTATATAGGCTATATTGTGGACGGGCCCCAATACGGACGTCTGACAATTTTATGTGCTGCCACACACGAGACAGGGCGGGGATACCATGACTCCTGTCTCAGCCAGTCACATTATACTGACACCGACCCAGCCAGTAGGTATTGCAACAGCGAGGATTCGAACTCGGGACCTTTTGCGTCGGAAGCCGATGTTCTACCCCTAAACCACCGCGCCCCCCTTTCAAAAAAATTTTGAGAGAGAAAAGTATTTAATTGTTTCACATGAGAAAGTGAAAATTGTGAATGTTAGTTTTGTTTTAGTTTGTTGATTTTGTTCCTTTGGAGGGGATGTTGTTTTTCTAGGGAGATCTGGCATTTCATTGGGAAGACGACAGTGATGATAATGTATACCCATTCTATCTAAATAGGAATGTTAAAAAAATGAATGGTGGGATGGAGTGGGGCTGGTTTACATTTAGTGACATTTCATGATTTTTTTTAAACACGTCTTCATTGCTCCAATACAGTCGCCTTCCTTGACGAAGCAACGCGGTATCTTGGCGAGGACACGCGAGACTTTGACGAGGAAACACGAGACTTTGGCGAGAGGATAGACGCATTCCGGCAATCGAGCGACATGTCCACTTCCGGTGTGCTGGTCATTGTCCTGGGCCTGTTTGCCGGCTCCTCTCTTCTCATCATGGCTGCGGGGCTCTTCTATCTGGCGAGATGGCGCACCTTGAAGCGGAAGCAAGGTCGGTGTGTGTGTGTGTGTGTCTGTCTCTCTGTCTCTCTGTCTCTGTCTGTCTGTCTGTCTGTCTGTCTGTCTGTCTGTCTGTCTGTCTGTCTGTCTGTCTGTCTGTCTGTCTGTCTGTCTGTCTCTCTCTCTGTCTCTCTCTCTCTCTCTCTCTCTCTCTCTCTCTCTCTCTCTCTCTCTCTCTCTCTCTCTCTCTCTCTACCTGTCTATTTCTCTCTGTCAGACTCTTATTTATATGCCTATTTTTTTCTTACATCAATAATAACATTTTCGCAAACGCAAATCGGCTTTTGTGAAGACAAATAATTATTATGTTATAAACGTTCCACAGTTGATAAAAAGTGTATTGCATACAAGTTATTTATTGGGTTTGTTGTTGGGTTTTTTTTTCAGTTAAAAAAAAGGGTAAGCAGAAGTAAATATTAATATAACAATCATTTTCTGAAACGTTTGTCAAGAGCTTCTCCATAGTACATGTATTAACTGATAACCTTTCCGTTCCCCATTTTTGTCAAGAGCTTCTCCATAGTACATGCATTAACTGATAACCTTTCCGTTCCCCATCATAACCAGTTTGTATAACGTTACCCTGTGTTTCTATCACTCTAACCCAGACAAATATTAATAATAACAATCATTTTCTGAAACGTTTGTCAAGAGATTCTCCATAGCATATTTACATACATTTAATGGTAATATTTCCGTTCACCATCATAACCAGTTTGCATAACGTTAACCTGTGCTTCTATCAATCTAACCCAGACAAAGCCTTACAAGCGATGCCAAACGACCAGACGCCTGACACAGACGAGGAGCTGCCTGGGGTGTACCAGTCCTGCGGGTCTCTGGATATGTGGACTGTGGAGAGCGGCTGCATTTCACTCTACGAGCTGGACGTTGAGTCCGGTAGAGTAGCCCCTAGTGGACATCACACCCAGATCGGATATCCTCGCACGCAGCAGTCGCCCAGGCTGAAAACTCCACACCAAACATGTACAGAAGATATTTTCCGGGAAAAAGCTCTCCTCGCCAAAGGAATCAGATTGTGCGGTTTTTGTGGAACTCCAAATTTACCAGAGATTATTTTCCAAGAACAGCATCGGGTTCTTAGAATTAATAGATCAAATTCATATCCTTACTGAACTTGAGTGGTTCAAATTCATATCCTTACTGAACTTGAATGGACTCGCTGAATTTGCGATTGCGGGCCAGTAGGAAGACAATAGGTTGGGTTGGGTTGGGTTGGTTTAACGTCCAACAGCAGCACTATATAGGCTATATTGTGGACGGGCCCCAAGACGAACGTCTGACAATTTCTATGCGCTGCCACACACGAGACAGGGCGGGGATACCATGACTCCTGACTCAGCCGGTCACATTATACTGACACCGATCCAACCAGTAGGGAACGCAACAGCCAGGAAAGACAATAGGTAAGGGACTCTGTGCTGATTTCCAATTATAGCTCTATGCTAGACTTTCGGAACCGTAGCCTTCTCTGTGTCAGTTCAGAGTCCTTATTAGTTGATCCACTGGCCGTGCCATCTGCGTGTATGTCTGTGTATAGTGTATATAATGTATATGTATATATATAAAGGGTGGGGAGTATTTATCTTTACGTGTAGGAGCGACACATTGGTCCTAAACCCCTAGGCCGTTAGAGATGTATAAACTTTTTTTTTTTTTTGGTAATTGTTTCTTGTTGAAAAGCTATGTGTACTTAGATATGTCGTTTTTTAACCCCCTTGATAGGTTTTAATAAAATATTATCTTGTCTTAGTTTGCCTTCAACCACATGATTTACATGCAATTATTTATTATAAAGAAAAAAATGGCGATATTCGTTAGACCAAACTTGGTGACCTAAAAATAGCATGCATACAAGCCTCAAAATTGATGAGCCCATTGCGTCTCCAGTGGCGAGAAATGGGAGATCACCGATATAGGAAGTGTTTCAAAATTTTCTCCCATTGATTTCACTTTTATCCCAACCTCACGCTATCATCCGAATTTTACATGAAATGATCGGGCAACTAAATGTACGTCCTTTTGAAACTTAGTATCGTATCCCTATTGTTAATGTGTTCAAGATCTTGCATTTATAGTTTGGTGTTGTTGTTCTTGTTGTTGTTGTTGTTGTTGTTGTTGTTGTTGTTGTTGTTGATGTCGTTGTTGTTGTTAAATTCATTCAATGGTGACTTAGCTGTACTAAACTCATTTGTGACTTTGTTTTCCATATTTCCAGTGTATATAATCATGTGTACATTTGACGAATAAAGCAGCTATACTTTCTGACAGTTTGAATTTTGAATTTTACTGTTTTGTTCTTGCAAATTTTGCCACATTGTCAATGATAACATTATCTCTAAATTTGGGTATCTATATATGTTAGCTTAATTATACACACCCTCGTTTTATCTATGTGTGGGTGTTTGTGCATGCCTATATATATGTATCTGTCCCGCTCTCCCTATAACAATATATCTCTCTTTCTCTGTCTCTCTCTCTTTCAATCTCTCTCTCTCTCTTTCTCCCTATCTATCTACCTACCTATCTATCGGATAACCGATCAATTTCACGGTGCAAAACCGGTCCATTTGCACACCAAAAAAAAATGCAGCATCTGACACCAGGCATGTTAAACTTAAAGTAACAATCGCCCACACGCCACCCAATCAACTGTGAACACGTCCACATATTAAAAGCAAAAAAAAAGGATCTTGGTTAGTAATAATCTGTAAGAGAATTCGTGTTTCGCATTTTCGCACATAGAAAAAAGTAACACTATCTTTTTTAAAGTATTAATGCAGGCTACACTTATTAATTTATTTGATTATTATTATTTTATTCATACAGTTTTTGTAACATTCATATCAGTGTTTTCCCCTTTGAGCCGCACGCATCGCGAAGTTTTGGACAAAGACAGCTTAAAGAGTTGTCACGTTGTTGATGGTGATAGAGGGCGGTGGGGGGCGGGGCTACAGCAGCAGCAGCACCAGTTTGTTTTCAGCTAGTTTAAACTCTCGTTTGATTGGCTAACAACTAACAAGAATCTTCAGCACAGGTCATGTCTTCAAACTAGGTGACTTCGCGAATCGTAAAATTAATTTAGCTAGATCTATAGCGGTTCTGGGTTGGAGGTTAGGAAGGAGCCATTTTGTCATCTTGCAGTTTCTAAACTCCAGTCTCAAAATCGCCACCCCGAGTAAAAGGCACAGACAGAGTGAAGTCCCCTTGCAGCTTCTAGACTCACGTTCAATAGCGTCACACTGAGTAAAAAGGCACAGACAGAGTGAAGTCCCCTTGCAGCTTCTAGACTCTTGTTCAATAGCGTCACACTGAGTAAAAGGCACAGACAGAGTGAAGTCCCCTTGCAGCTTCTAGACTCTTGTTCAATAGCGTCACACTGAGCAAAAGGCAGAGAGTGAAGTCCCCTTGCAGCTTCTAGACTCTTGTTCAATAGCGTCACACTGAGCAAAAGGCACAGACAGAGTGAAGTCCCCTTGCAGCTTCTAGACTCTTGTTCAATAGCGTCACACTGAGCAAAAGGCACAGACAGAGTGAAGTCCCCTTGCAGCTTTTAGACTCTTGTTCAATAGCGTCACACTGAGCAAAAGGCACAGACAGAGTGAAGTCCCCTTGCAGCTTCTAGACTCTTGTTCAATAGCGTCACACTGAGCAAAAGGCACAGACAGAGTGAAGTCCCCTTGCAGCTTCTAGACTCTTGTTCAATAGCGTCACACTGAGCAAAAGGCAGAGAGTGAAGTCCCCTTGCAGCTTCTAGACTCTTGTTCAATAGCGTCACACTGAGTAAAAGGCACAGACAGAGTGAAGTCCCCTTGCAGCTTCTAGACTCTTGTTCAATAGCGTCACACTGAGCAAAAGGCACAGACAGAGTGAAGTCCACTTGTAAAGAGCAGATTATCTCACAGCCCAAATTNTAAATGNGTTGGGTTGAAACTCAGCCCCCAATAATTGTGTAGGTGGACCTGCACAGAGTGAAGTCCCCTTGCAGCTTTTAGACTCTTGTTCAATAGCGTCACACTGAGCAAAAGGCACAGACAGAGTGAAGTCCCCTTGCAGCTTCTAGACTCTTGTTCAATAGCGTCACACTGAGCAAAAGGCACAGACAGAGTGAAGTCCCCTTGCAGCTTCTAGACTCTTGTTCAATAGCGTCACACTGAGCAAAAGGCACAGACAGAGTGAAGTCCCCTTGCAGCTTCTAGACTCTTGTTCAATAGCGTCACAACGAGCAAAAGGCACAGACAGAGTGAAGTCCCCTTGCAGCTTCTAGACTCTTGTTCAATAGCGTCACACTGAGCAAAAGGCACAGCAGAGTGAAGTCCCCTTGCAGCTTCTAGACTCTTGTTCAATAGCGTCACACTGAGCAAAAGGCACAGACAGAGTGAAGTCCCCTTGCAGCTTCTAGACTCAAGTTCAATAGCGTCACACCTGCATGTTCCTGGGGAGATGAAAGACTAGCTACATGTACTACACTAGTAGGGTGCGATGCATTGTAAATGGCGCTCTCAAAACTGAGGTCAGGCGGGAAAAACGTGCGGTGAACGTGCCCCCACTATTTCTGCGCGTCAACTGTGTTGGTCGGTGGGTTGGAGCGGAGCCACTTCTAGGTTTCTACAGCATTACCAGAGACTGTGAAACAGTGAGAGGTTGCACGACGAGGTTTTTGCGTATATGGCCCAAGATAGGTAAGGCGCTTGCTTCTTTCTTTTAACATTCGAAAAAAAAATGAACATTGTCCAACCGCCTTAATTTCAATAAAGAAATAAAGTGAGCACCGCGAGCTCTTTTTCCCGGAAAGTCTCTAAATATAGCCTCTGGTTTTACCAGACTGGTTGCGGGATACCAAGTTCCTCTAAACTCGAAGCGACTCACGAAGGCAATGAAGGCACGTCCTCTGGCAAAGAGGGCATCAACCCAACGACTTTGTTATTTGTTTGGCTTAGCGACGCAGAATGTCCGGATTTAGAGCTCTTCTGTGTCCTTGGTGAGAAAAGAGTGTTGTCTGAACCCTGCTTTCTGGCGGCCTGCGCATGTCTGTCGGCTGCCGCTTGGGTGAGGTGAGACGTCACGTCAGACAGAAACTTGCCGCGCGAGGCGTAGCTGGCGATGAGCTTGCGCATCCTGCAGTACGCGAACATGCGCCTCTTTGTGAAGTCCTCGGCCCAGGCTTGGTGTTGGCTCAAGCTTTGTTCCAGCTGTTTGGACCTGGGGGAGAAAGTCAGAAGTCACGGTTCTCAAATATCGCTAGCTAGGGAGAAAATTAGTTAGAGTCGTAGTAGTTGGGTTGAGTTGAGTTGGTTTTAACGTTCAATATCAGCACTATATAGGCTATGTGGAAGGGCCCCAAGACGGACGTCTGACAATTATATGTGCTGCCACACAAAAGACAGCGCGGGAATACCATGACTCCTGTCTCAGTTGGTCACATTATACTGACACCGACCCAACTAGTAAGGAACGCGACCGTTAAGATTCGAACTCGGGACTTTTTGCGTCGGAAGCCGATGTTCTACCCCTGGGCCACCGCGCCCCCCAGAGTAGTAGTAGTGGCAGTAGTAGTGATTGTTGTAGTAGTAGTAGTAGTAGTAGTAGTAGTAGTAGTAGTAGTAGTAGTAGTAGAGTAGCAATGGTGACTCTATTAATTTATCTGAATGGTAAAAGCATAGGAATTAGCATTCAAGTTATAGGTGATCATTAGCAATTAAATAACCAACAAAGTTTTTGAGGAACATTAAATTTGTTAACACTGCCAATATCAGTCAGAAGATTGTTCTCAAACCTCACTCGACAGTTTTAAAAACAAGAGTAAGTTTGTTTTTACGGAACAATAGCACAATAACGGCTTTAATTGTACCTATGATGTCTTAAGATAGTTAATACATCACACTAGTAGCAACGTTGACTCCTTTTACTTCTCTGAGTGGTAAAAGCACAAGAATCGGACTTCATGTTATGGATTATCATTAAATTTTCAACTGAATTTTTAAAAATCATCGGTGAGAGATGTTTTAAGTTGGTAATGTTAATTGATTTCAGTCGGTTTAGCTAATCCGCGAAGGTTAATGGTGGTGAATGAAAGGCTCAATAGTATATACAAAAGTATTATGCTGTTTTTAATTGAACATCATGTAGCTTTGCTTCGCAATATTAAAATTACAATAATATTTTTAAGTGAAAATTCAGGAAAGGATCATCAAATTTTAACATACGTTTTAGTCGAATGGCGCTAAACGAAATCAAGTTAACATACCTGTCTGACATCATCGTTTCCCATTCATTTCGCTCTTCTTCCGTCAAAGTCATAAAAAGTTCGTCCTCTTCAAGAATGTTGTCTTCAGTGTTCTCAGCGGACCGCACAAGGCTTTGGTTGTTTGTGAGGTTTTCACTGCCGCTCTGGTTGTCTCCCTTACCAGTGTCTGTTGTAGCGGGGTCAGCCTCCAGACCTGAGGCCGCGGGTAGAGCTCTTGGTGTGTTTTCTGGCGGCTCAGTTCCAAGTCTAGGATTTTGGGGCGATATGGAGATTCTGGGAGACGATATGCCATTGGCTGCTCCGCTCCCGCGAGAGTTTGGCAGGAGCGTGCGAGACTTTCTGGAGGACGCGCTGTGATTGGTGGGCGGCCGGCCGTCTCGGCTGCTCAGTCTTTGCTCAGCTCTGGCGGCAGACACCGCCTCGGGCTGTCGCGTCTGCTCAGCTTTGGGCTCGCTTCCCGCCATTTTCGAGCGTCTTTGGGTTCAGCACTAGGAGGAGAGGGTTAGGGTAGAGTTTGTTACGGTGATTCCTTTTTATTAATCTTTTTTTCTGATTTGTAAAACATATGCATTAGGTTGAGAGGGATACAACATTCAAAGTTTAACAGTTCCTTTCTTTAAGAGTATAATCGTCTAAGCCACGATGCCACATACTAGTACTAGGACCATACAATTTCAACCGATGAAAAGATCGAAAGGTCTACAACATCGAACATTTCAAGGTTCAAGGTTCAATTATAAAAATACATACAGATCGGACGTGGCTTACAACACGTAAGCATCTAATAACAGCACCTACAGTAGTAAGCACAAATCGGACCTAGCTTACGACACGTCGTATGCATTGTTATTATGTTATTCTTATATTATTGCGACGCGCCGTAAGCTGCGGTGACGTTGTACTTACAACCCCTACACTTTTTTGGTCGCTCCTTCAATGCAGAATGTAGAAGTGGCGCTCGAAGTATGACGTCCATCTCATTTACTTGAAAAACAGTTGGTGTTTGCAGAGCCAGGCATGTTTTTAATTATTACACTAGGCTGAAAAGAACATCAGGACCCTTGGAAATTTAGTTCATAGCGTTAGATTTTTATTTGGGAGGTCCGTAGTTCGATCTCACGATCGGACATTTTTTTTTAATTTTAATTTAAGGTTATTTTACTATAGGTTGGAAAATATAGCCTCAAATTATGTCATCATGCAAACATCTAATATGCAGCGCCAATTTACTTGAAACTTCCTGCGTGCGTCAGTTTTGCTCTGAACCCGTTACTAAGGTAAACATTTTCAACTTAAAACACATGTAAGTTCCTGGTTAGTTTGTTTTTCAGCGCATCCCCAAAATGCTGTTTCGTCCACAAAGGCTAACTTACGATCGCCATTTTTTTAATAAATTAAAACGGAAGTAAGGTAGGTCTAGGCTCTAGTACTTGAGAAACTTGGGTATGAGTTTCTAAGGCTCCGTATTTACATATCTACCTAAGCTCTTGAAAGCAGATGGCGTCTATTCGGGCATATCCTTAGAAGAAGCAACGAAATTCCTGCAAACAAAGCTATGGATACATATTTCAAAAAGGAAGGCAAACGTTTTCGAGGCAGGCCCATCACAACAATGCCAATTACACTGAACAAGGACTTATCTCGCCTGCAAACAGACACACTTCAACTTAAAAATAAGTTACATTTAGATGAATTTCGTTCAACAGCACAAGACAGGCAAAAATGGAAACAACTTACAACTAAAATACAAGAAGCTGCCGAGGCGTCCCGGACGGAGAACCAGGATGCGAAAGGCGATTAATGAATGAATGAATGTATTTACAATTTTGTCAGGCTGTCCACTGGGTAGTATATATATACATCTATTCAGTGATGGTTCTCTGAGAGCAGATAATAAATCACCTTACAATATTTCTGAGTCCTAGTACAACCATACAGTTACATGTATATATTTTAACCCAATCAATAAACAGCACTACAGTATGTATTTCCTTTTCAGAGACCATGTGCAGAATGCACAAACATGGTGTAGCTTACGTCTTGTCGTAAGCCTTCTTAAAAGTAAATACATATTGTAAAAGAACTTATACTTATGAAAGATATCCAAACAAATGATTATAAATAAGAAAATAAACGCAAAAAGTAATTACTAACTCACACAACAAAATCATTAGTGATCCTTTCAATGAGCTCTGTCCACTCCACAATCCCCACGAATTTTGTGATTCCCCATTTATTACCTTATAATTATATACATTTATTTGTCAACTGAATCTTACAATTATTGGCTTTTTACGCATGATCTTGAAAACAAATTAAAATGATTAAATAAATAAGTTAATAAAGAATTAGTAATTAATTAGTTAACTAATTAATTATTAAATCTTTATTAACTTTTTATTTAATCAGCGAAAACACAAATTGTATGCATGTAACTTACCTTTTACTTTTTGTTCAGATAAAAAGAAAAGTTCTAAACACAACGAAATGACTTGTTACAGGTTTCTACCCAGACCTTCCCGCAGAATTGTGTGTGGCTGCGTGTGGCTGTGTGTGGTTGTGTGTGGCTGAGTGTGGAGACGCCAACACCAGTAGCTTTGTGGTTGTCAGACACAATGCCTGTTGCGTCTCCACTCCACTCAGCCGCAACCACAGAGTACGGAAACTGGAGAGGTTGCTGAGCAAAATCCTGCTGGAAAGACAGTATGAAATAAAGAGGTTTCGCTGTGAAGATTTAGCACATGTGGGGCGGGATATTAAAGCCGGTTGTTTCTTTTTTTTATCTTTAGTAAAAAATAAATAAACAAATGAATAAATAAATAAATAAATAAATAAATAAATAAACAAAATAAATAAATAAATAAATAAATAAATAAATAAATAAATAAATAAATAAATAAATAAACAAACAAATAAATAAATAAATAAATAAATAAATAATAAATAAATAACAACGTTGTTTGAAGATTGCTAAACCGTCTTAATTGTAATAAAGAAATAGAGTGAGTACGCATCACGCTAGCTTTCCGTATGAAAGTCACTGTGTGAGCAGCTCTTTTTCTGGAAACTTTCACTAACTCTATTATAGTTTCTGGATCGAACTATACATGCAAAGCTTAGGTGATAGAAAAAATAAATACTCTATTATAGTTTCTGGACCGAACTTTTTATTTAAGGATAACAGAAATAGTGAGAAAATAGAGAATGGAGATAGAGAGATATGGAGAGAGAGAGAGAGACAAATAGAGACAGAAATAGTGAGAGATAGAGAGAGATATGGAAAGAAAGGGGGCGCAACTTCCGCCTGTTGAACAAACTCCTTACACGATGTACCTCGCTGCCCCATACTTTAGGCGCCAAGAGGCAAGCGTCACTCCAGTCAGCGCTCTCTGTGGGTCTGTCACAGTGCTCTGTGGTGTCGTAACCTTCTCTGTGTTGCACGAGTGCGGAGCGGTGCAGCAAAGTGTTGCCAACTAGGCCGTGAATGGCACAATGCAGTTATAAGCTGTAAGCTCCACTTCGTAAGGGGGATTAAGAAATGGACTTGCTTAGTGTGAAAGCACCACGGGTCGTAAGTACAAGGTCGCGGTAGCTTAAGACTTGTCGTAAGAGTTCATTTTCTCTTAGTTATTGTTACGTCGAATTGTAAGTTACCCTGCCGTTGTACTTGCGGTCATAAATGAACAGCAATGCGTGTATATATGGAGGACAATGCTCGCCTGAGGCGAAGAGAAGAGAAAAAAAAAATCGAATAATCAGAAACGTGAAGTAGGAGCAACTATTCGAACCATTCGACATAGTATTTATATGGCTGTCATGCTAACTATTAAATAAGGCCCCTGATGGGTTTTCTCCTTTAACTTGTGTTGTCACTACCGCATCGGTCAAATACTTTCAAAAACATTTTAAAAGGGGTTAAATGGTGAGTAAATGTCTAAAGAGACAGGTTGAACTTATTTAGACACACTTCGTTATCAGAAGAGTGAAACGGCTCATGCGGTAGAGCGTTGGTCTCCCAATCAGGAGGTCCCCAGTTCGAAACCATCGGTCGATCAAAAATGTATTAATCCAATTTCGTCCCATATTGTGACCATCTGAGACAGGAGTCCAGGTCTCACAGCACGCATTATCTTGTGTGTGGCAGCACATACACTTTTCAGACAATAGTTTTGGAGCCCTTTCGCAATATTGGTTTCATAGAGTTGACGTATCGGTTGGAGCCTTATTGATAAAAGGTGAACTCTAAGTACACTGTTAATCTCTTGGCGGCCTCGTATAGCCTACATTGTGGCCTAATAGGATTATAAATCTTAGACGCATGTACCACCAGACGGCGCTAACGGTGCATATTTCGGGCCTCTTTTGTGCCCGGAGGTCACTAAAAGTTAGTTTCACATTCGTTGCTTGCCTTGTCGAATGTCAAGGTCGAAGCCATTTTTTGAGGGGGTCTTTTTGGTTTGACTTAGAGTTTTATGACTCTAAAATTCTCTGGCTCATTTGTAATTTTACTGTAAAATTTGGGATTTTAGGGTGGAGCGGTTTGGATTTGATCGCATGTCTAAGTTTGAGACGAAGACAATTATATATATAGATATGTCAACTTTATCGAATGTCAAGGTCGAAGCCATTTTTTGAGGGGTCTTTTTGGTGAAGTTTAGACACGATGTTTTAAAATAGACAGGAACGGCTCCCTTGCTTGCAGCTCTAACCTGTGCGTGTAAATGACTGGCTAGTATCTAACGAAGAGGAACTAATCCCTGGCGTAAAACTACTGTTAGACTTGACGTAAGAGTTGGCCACCAGTTACGATTTTAGCACCTGCGTTTTTCTGTGGTCCCGTGGACCGACACGGAGTACAAAACGCAAGACTTGCGACCTACACAACTGTTATGGATGACGCAATTTAGCCCCTCACTCATGGGGTTTTCTGGTCGTTTATTGGCTCCGTCATTTTTGGATAGAGACATGATTGGACACTTTACGGGCCGTTTATCGCAAGGCTGTACTGTGTAGGGACTGATAAGTGCAAATCCTATGTGAAAAATGCATCGACTTGTTCAATATTCATAATACATGTACAATTACAATGCCAACGGTACAACAAGCATAAAAAGATGGATATGAAATAAAAATCCTCAAGTGGATCGCCATTATTTTATGACCCCCCCCCCCAAGAGAACTTAGAAAACGTTTAACCCAGAGAAAACGGGCGTCGGGACAAACTTCCGTAAATACATTATTTTGTAAAATAATAATTATAAGGGGGGGTCACATTAATTATGTTTAACCCAGAGAAAACGGACGTCGGGACAAACTTCCGTAAATACATTTGTAAAATAATAATTATAAGGGGGGGGTCACATTAATTATGTATGGGTTTGTTTGTTTGTTGCTGTTGTGATATGTTTGTTTGTTTTTTGTTGTTGCTGTTGATATGGGGGGCTATTATTTGTTTTTGTTTCGTAAACTTAGGAAGCCCAGCTACGAAACGAAACGACTGAAGTGAAAATAGCAATGAGTTTTTCGTTTCCTGCGGTTGGTAGCCTAAAAAAGCGGAAAGCGGAAAGCCGGAAACTAAAGGCACACTGGGATTACTACTGCAGATTGTTGTGGGATGTCTCGCCTCTAGTTGGTCGCCATATTCACAAATTTCTATAAGGTAAAATCTGCTCACCATATATAAATATGACCCATATTAAGGTTATACATGACAATTTTCATCTCACATTTGATATCATATCCCGATAAGTTGCGTCTAGATCTATTTGCACGAACTTAGAGATAATCTAGATCTAGATTCTAGATCTAGATCTAGCTATGTACTAAGATCCACCGTTTACAAGCTCCAACGTAGATCTTGAATCTAGCTATTGTAGTAAAAGACCCTAGCTTACAGTTACAGCTCATGGTAATCGTAATGACAAGGGTTACGACGAGTCTTTAACGACCGCAACGTTGTATTTACGGATACATTTCAATCCGTATTGCCAGCGCTTTAAATTTTAATGAAATTTTTTTGTAACATGCTTGCGCTCTGTCCATTACCCCACGCATGCCCATGCTTTCTTCAGCTTGCTGTTTTTTGTTGCTGTGTAACTGTATCAAAGTGAGTGCAGTTTGTTGTAGGAAAACTGCATTGTCTACCATCTGCTAGATCTAGATTTTTTGGCATTTAAGCAACTAGGGAGGTAATATGGAATTATAGGCACAACTTACCCATCCGAAAACACATCCTCTGTTCAAGTAGATGGGCGGTGTCGCAAAAACGGCATTTGCACCACTTTAAAAAATCGCAAAAAATCGAAAACACAAACATCGGTTTTAAACCCGCGCACACAGCATCCAGAATAGTTGCATAATCCGTCAAAACGAAAAAGAATGTGAAAATCACACACACGAAATCACAATTACGTTGCAAATGCAGAAAATGCGTTTTCAGTGTTCTTTGTTCAGGTTGTCTAAATCTGCTTACACACAAAATTCCTTATGAAGTCAATGTGTGTTGATTTTCATGCTGTTCTTGTATCAATTAACCTGTGATGGCAACCATTTGTTTCCGAGTTGATGTTTTATTTTTTTTATTTTTTCAGCGTGTATCGTCTTTTTTTCAGATAAACTAGATATCCCACTTTTTGCCCCCTTGCACCAATACAACATTCCTTCACAGCATTGATTATTTGATAGAAATGCAAAAGAGAATGATGAACTGTGTTTGTTGAAGTGTTTGGGTTGTTTGGTAGCCATTTAAGTCTTACACAGCAGTTTTTATATCAGGTAGATGACTATCGTCTTGAGCTACTGAATCTAAGGCTAGATCAGATCTAAATCCCCATCTTTATGTTATCTTCATAGTGGTTGATTTTATTTGCATTATGCCAATAGGAGAAGCCCATTTTCAAGCAAAACAAACCAAAACATCGATAATTTTGGCCGATTTTTTTGCAATTAAAGTCAAAAAGCAATTTGTATGGGTTGTGAATCTGACACAAAAAGACCATAGCTGTTTTCAAATCATTCCTCTTATTCAAAATCAATTCCATTTTAGAAGCCTAATTGTTGATAAACTATTCACCATTTGGCCGTGATTCATATTGACGGTTCGTTTGCTCTTATGGGGCAAGTTAAAATTGTTTTTAGCCTGTGCACCTGAAAAGAAGGCGGCATACTTTGCCCCCAATGATAGACTTGGTAAATCACAAGTTTATGCCGATTTAACCCATTCAAAGGTTTTACCCAGTTCTTTATTAATAGATTAGCCTACATTTTTCGATGGTTTCCTTTTATTTAGGTCATCCAAGATGTCAAGATACGGGGGGAGAGTGCCTAATGACTGCAAGGTCTATGTTGGAGACCTCCCAAAGGATGCATCAGAAAAAGAGGTAGAAAAGGCTTTCAGTTATTATGGACGTCTGAGAAGTGTTTGGGTCGCTAGGAACCCTCCTGGTTTTGCCTTTGTGGAATTTGAAGACTACAGAGATGCAGAGGATTCTGTCAAAGAACTGGATGGAACGTGAGTAAAGTTCTTTCTTGCTTTTGTGTGTATGCAATTATAACATTATTTCAAACCAAAAGATAAGTTTCTCGTTCATATTTTCAAAACAACAATGCGCACTGGTTTCAACTTAAACTATCACAATAGATTGTTTTTTAATCCTTTCTATTTAATTTGATGAATTGATACGACAAATTTGAAACTGGTTTAAAGATTATTTCCTTAAGTTATGATTTCTACACTTTCACTGTTTAATTTACTTAATTTAGATGATATAAATTTTTCTTTCCAGCACCATTTGTGGGGTGCGTGTCCGCGTGGAACTGTCCTCTGGCAAAGTGAGACCCAAGCCTTGGTTGCGGGGAAGCCGGGGGCCACCGAGAAGCAGGAGGGCTTTCAACCCTGATGACAGATGCTACGAGTGTGGCGATAGAGGCCACTATGCGTATGACTGCCCACGGAACTACCGCTCCAAAGGTGGGGCTGGACATTCCCGCGGCAGCCGGCGCTCCAGGTGGGTCTCCTTTCTGCTTCCTCCTACTTTGATGTGTCAGTATACAGACACATCATGTGTGCTTATATTTGTTGACAGCTTTTCTTTTTGTCTTTCTCTCTCTCTCTCTTTCCTCCTCCTTATTCTTGCCTGAACAATTTAACTAATATTAATAATCTGCAATTTGTACGTACATGTATCTTCCTCCTTTATCTCTCTCTCTCTCTTTCTTCTCTTTGCTTCCACTCTAACTTTGGTTCTCTGCTGCAATTTTTAAGAAGAAAGCCATTTTGTTGGATGAATATCTGGAATTCAAAATTCTTTATTCACTTGTCTTAAATGGTTAAAATATTTTATTTGTTTTATTTCATAGAATCAGGTTGATCTGTTTTTAACTTTCCTCATTGTCTGTTTCATTTCTGTAAATTTCTGACAAAAATTATCTATCACAATTACACATTGACTGTGCTTATATGTGTAAGGTATATTTTACACCTTAAAGGCTTGGTTAATTGGACTATTAAAATTGACACCAAAGAATGCTGCGGTACTTTCTTCTCTAACACATTCTTTCAGGTCTCTTGTTTCCACCTGTTTTCTACTTCCTGCCTTCAATTTCTGCAGTTGAATAAATAGATCTTCATTTTAATGAGTCAAAGGAAAAAATGCAGTTTGTTGTTTTGTTTTGTTTTTTAGGTTAATCCCCATAAAGTCAATGTTGATCAAAAAAAAAAGTGCGTCCCCATTTCGTTGTTTACCTCTTTCACTGATTTTGTGTACCTGCTTTGCAGAGTAAGACTAAGATCAGCCTTTCATCGTGGTTAGATGAGCCGTCAGTAAGATTTAGAGAGCAGTCCTCGGCACTCATGTACTACCACCACCTCACCATCAACCATGTTATAAGATATCGCAACTGAAAAGGTTGATGGCATCTGAACCGCCACACGTCTTGTCTCCCCTACACCTCTGAGAGAAGGGTTTCTTGTCGACATATTTTATCAGCGACATGGTATGACAACACCAACACTCCTCCCACGTGGTTGATCTGCCATCTGCTCTATTATCTACCTCGTCATTGTGATTGATTACCTCCCCAACACACACGCCAACCGTTGACATTGCGTAGGAGAGAAAGAGAGAGACAGAGGTCACGGTAAACATTCTGGTTGTTAATGGTTGGGGCAAAGTTCAGGTGGTTTTTTTTTATTGCATTTTGTCTTTTTCCTGTCTTGATTTAACCAGCTGTGTTGCCGAAGTAGGTCCTAAGGCCTGAGAGAATTAATCTAAATGATTAATAATTAATAGTTATGGCATTCTTAGCAGTTAGTGTATGTGTGTGTTGCAGGTAGATAGATATTAGATGTGTAGAAAAGGCAGTGTAATCTTAACAACAATTCAGCTTGGACGCTAAAGCTAGTTTTATGTATAAAATGAAAGGACATAACTCATAGGGCTTCTATAATAAAATGTTTTTGGGTGTTTTGTTATAATTAGTTTGTGTTGTTGAAAATTGTAGGGTTGTTTTTTTAAGTAGAGCTTTTCCACACAAAACTGTAAACAATGTTTACTCTAATTTATAATCTTGAATATATAGGTATGTAAAGTAAGGAATTATTTAGAACAGATTGTAAATTGTCTGTAAAATGATGGGGGGCGCAGTTGCATGGGGTAGAACATAGGCTTCAGGCACAAAAGGTCTGTGGTTCAAACCCTGGAGACTTTGCTCCCATTATAGCCTATATAGTGCTGATGTTGGAAGTTAAACCAACTCACCTACTCTGTAAAATGATTATGTCCCAATTTAAAGATACCATACTGATGCGTTATATAGATTGGGGGGGGGGGGGAGTATAACTTATAGCAGAAACAGAAAAAGATGTAGGTAAAAAAAAACTCATCAATTTACTGCTTTTGGTTTTCTGAGATTTCAGTACATAACAGATTTGATCGAAATAAGTAGAAATGAATTTCTAGACCCTAAGCTTGGTCCTGTTGGAAAATGCATCAGGCAGAGTTAGGGTAAAAGCGTTGTGTTGTTACTGTTTGGCAGACTTGGAATAAGCGTTGAGTGTCATTTCGTCACTAAATTAATAACAAGGTGTCTGTGCCTCCTTTTTCAGATCCCTCTCAGCTGTAATCAGACGGGGACATTGTTCGATCTAAAATTAAAAGCTATTTTTTTCCTCCTAGCCTACCGGGTACTGGTGGTTGTTCCTGGGGAACAAACTCTTTGTGTATATAGTGTGCATTATTCTAGGAGTGCTTAGCTGGTACTCATCCAACCCTGAGCTTAACATTAAGATTCTGGAATAATTTTTTGAGAAGTGATTAACTTTTTCCCATCACATCACACACATGTTCTGCAGGTTGGTAAGCTATTATGCTAGCATCTTTTTGTGTTGATAGACACACCTTCAAAAGTTTTTACCTTTTCAAAATTTTGGAAAATTCCCCCCAAAAATATGCGCACAAGGAATAGGTTTTAAATCATGTGATGTGAAAAGGTTACGCAGACATTTTGGGTTACTTGTAAGCCTACTTGCTATTATGGTATATGTGACATATGTTGTAATTATCCTTTAAGACAGCCTATCATACTCATGAATTTAATCATCTGGCCGAAGAATCTTGCCTCAATAAAGAACAAAACTGATAGGGTGTAAAATACTTTCCAGAATCTTAATATGCTAAAGTTCAAACAAGTGAAGGAAGATATTCCAAAGTCGCTGTGTATGTATATCCCCTAACTTGTTGCCGTGTTTCCCCAGGTCATACTCGCGCAGCTACTCTCGCAGCCGCAGCCGAGACCGCCGCAGGGACTCAAGGTCAAAGAGCAGGTCAGTGAACATTTGCTGGTGGTTGTTTTTTTGTTTTTTTTTTTTGCTTTTTTGCAAATTTATGGATGGAAAAAAAAAAAGATGTAAATGGGGTCAAATGTAGTCTTGCACCAAAGAGAGAGAGGGTGGGGTGTTGAAATATGGGAAGGGTGCGATTCAAAGGGTCTTAAAGTTGATGTATAGTAGTATAATATTTGAACTGCCCCAAAAGTGTTCAAATAAAAAGTAGTCCTGTACATTGCATACTCAGACACACTTTCTCCTTTCAATGGGTGAGGCAATCAGGCTATCAGGCACAAGCCAGAATCAGTTGCTGTTTTTTTTTAAAGGAATTTATAGTGTGTTAAAGCTTCAAATGCTCTTCAGTATGGCTGTGTTGGCGGGCAGTGTTAAACTTCAAATGTTCTTTGAAAGGTTACTTAGATTAGAAATCCAACGTTGCTAGAGCCAAAGATAGTTCTTATTTGCGTAAATGGAAAGGGTCAATGAATTTTTTTCTATGTTTAGAGGGCTCTATCCCAAAATTATATCGGTGCCTTGTGGATAAACCTGGCTGCCTCTCCTATATGTTGTGTTTATAATTTTTCTATTCTCTCACCCTGATGATGCACCGTGGTGTTTGCAGTTTGTTTGGCTATTGTTCAGTTGAAATCTAATACAACGAAATCTGACTTCAAGAACATCCTATGTTAAAAAATCCCAGCTTTTTCTTTCTCTTTCTTTGTCTTAAGTTAACTATATTGGATCCAATTAACTAATCTTATATCCACCCTCAACCCAAACCAGAAATGCCTGAAAGCTTACAAAGTTGCATATACTAGACACTAATTCTAAATCTTCTTTAATAAATAAGACATCACAGAGTGAAGCCACCAGTTTCAAACTGGAGATGTATATGTGTGTGTGTGTGGTTTTGGGAAAGAGGATGCAAAGGGAAAATTGGAGGTAGGGCATTGGCAGAAGTGAGCTACGCATGGCTTCAACGAACCATGCAACAGACTATTGATAGATAATTAACAAGTTAGTCTGCTGAATCTGAGTTGTACAATAATTTCATTCTTTTATAAATTTTTTAAAAATGCCTTTAGGTTGCATTCAAGGAATAGGACTTGAATAGAGCAATATGAAAATGTTTGCTAGGAAGTCCCTAAATGCCTCTCTGTGGCATTGTATGCCTGTCTTTTAGAGGTATATATTGACAAATTTCACTATTGACAGAACAAATGAGACGTTGTGAATGCTTTCTTCATTGTTTTTTTTTTCCTCTGTTTCACATCCTTTGTGTATGCATGTAGGAGTCATGGTTCTGGTAGATCAAGATCTAGGTAAGTGAAGATTTACAGCTGATGCCTAGAGATAGTGCTGGTGTAATTGAGCAACATGGCAGTTGTGTGTGCTTTTGTAGTATTTTGAGAATTTTACAAGGACACGATTGTATAGTTTGGGTGATGAAAATTTCATCACTGTGCTGTGATTTTGGCTTGTCATTTTTTTAAATTTTTGCTGCGTTTGAGATAATCAATTAAAGCTGTTTTATTTCCTTATCCTTTTTAATATCGGTCATAGCTTTCTTAGATAAGGCAAAAACGTATTAGTCAATTTTTCATTCTGAATGTTTAATTTGTTCCTAATATCTCATGTACGATGAATCACTTGCCATAATCGTAGCCCCTAATATCTCATGTACGATGAATCACTTGCCATAATCGTAGCCCCGTGACGATATTTTAAATCAATGATGTCAATAATCTTCAACTTAAAAAAATACTAATCCATTTGGTGTATCATGGAAGAAAAAACTAGCACGTCTTGGGTATCTTACCAGTAACGGGTTTCTTTATTCCTTTATGGTTACAGTGGAATCTGCTTAACCTTTCTGGTGCGATTCGCTGGCATTTCGGCTTTGCCATGATAGTTACCCTAAACCCTTGCAGTTGCGGGTGTGCTCGACCACAGCGCTTAGTGCGATCGACTACTGAAAATTTGATGTCACTGAAATTATGCGATCAATGTTATCCAATGGAAATTAACAGATAAACGGATCAGTACAAGTGGAAAAGCAAACTTTCAGAGTTCAAAAGCAGAGTGCACTGTATTGGTGGGTGACTAAGCGACAATCTCTTTTCAAGAAGCATTTTCTTGTCGACCAATGACCAAGTGTTGTGTGTTGGGTGCAAGATTTGTTGAAGCCATTCATAGGCGACAAGTCTGCAATTTGCTTGTTTAATTTCCAACTATTTATAGAGTGTCTGGTATGCAACTTTGTTAGCCTGTCTACATCTGTTTTGTTGGATCCGAGGATGTGTATGATCAGTGCATTGAATTACGAGTATCTTAATAAAGACAAAGAAATGAAATTGTTGATTTTTATGTGCTCGTCTGGTGTAGGTGTTCTTTGAGTCCAAGTTCGTTGTATTCAAGTTCTACTGTGGCAGGCTTTTGATGTATGCGTATATCATTAAGGAAACGGTTAAGTCTGGTTTCTGATATGTTTTATTATTGCCGGATGATTGGATTGTTAGATATAACTGGCCAGTGATGGGTATCTGTTCAGTGTTGGTCTTGACGCTGGTAGAGGGGGGGGGGGGGGGGGGGGGAGGGAGGGAGGATAACTTATAGCAGAAACAGAAAAAGATGTAGGTAAAAAAAAACTCATCAATTTACTGCTCTTGGTTTTCTGAGATTTCAGTACATAACAGATTTGATCGAAATAAGTAGAAATGAATTTCTAGACCCTAGGCTTGGTCCTGTTGGAAAATGCATCAGGCAGAGTTAGGGTTAAGCGTTGTGTTGTTACTGTTTGGCAGACTTGGAATAAGCGTTGAGTGTCATTTCGTCACTAAATTAATAACAAGGTGCCTGTGCCTCCTTTTTCAGATCCCTCTCAGCTGTAATCAGACGGGGACATTGTTCGATCTAAAATTAAAAGCTATTTTTTTCCTCCTAGCCTACCGGGTACTGGTGGTTGTTCCTGGGGAACAAACTCTTTGTGTATATAGTGTGCATTATTCTAGGAGTGCTTAGCTAGTACTCATCCAACCCTGAGCTTAACATTAAGATTCTGGAATAATTTTTTGTGAAGTGATTAACTTTTTCCCATCACATCACACACATGTTGTGCTAGCATCTTTTTGTATTGATAGACACACCTTCAAAAGGTTTTACCTTTTCAAAATTTTGAAAATTCCCCAAAAAATATGCGCGCACAAGGAATAGGCTTTAAATCATGTGATGTGAAAAGGTTGAGCAGACTTTTTGAGTTACTTGTAAGCCTACTTGCTATTATGGTATGTGTGACATAATGTGTTGTAATTATCCTTTAAGACAGCCTATTGTACTCATGAATTTAATCATCTGGCTGAAGAATCTTGTCTCAATAAAGAACAAAACTGATAGGGTGTAAAGTACTTCCAGAATCTTAATATGCTAAAGTTCAAACAAGTGAAGGAAGATATTCCAAAGTCGCTGTGTATGTATATCCCCTAACTTGTTGCCGTGTTTCCCCAGGTCATACTCGCGCAGCTACTCTCGCAGCCGCAGCCGAGACCGCCGCAGGGACTCAAGGTCAAAGAGCAGGTCAGTGAACATTTGCTGTTTATTTTTTGCTTTGTTGCAAATTTATAAATGGAGAGAGAAAAAAATGTAAATGGGGTCAAATGTAGTCTTGCACCGAAGAGAGAGAGGGTGGGGTGTTGAAATATGGGAAGGGTGCGATTCAAAGGGTCTTAAAGTTGATGTATAGTAGTATAATATTTGAACTGCCCCAAAAGTGTTCAAATAAAAAGTAGTCCTGTACATTGCATACTCAGACACACTTTCTCCTTTCAGTTTCAATGGGTGAAGCCATCAAGGTGTATCAGGCACAAGCCAGAATCAGTTGCTGTTTTTTTTTTTTTTAAAGTAATTTAAAGCTTACAAAGTTGCACATACCAAACACTCTAATTCTAAATCTTGGCAGAAGTGAGCTACGCATGGCTTCAACGAACCATGCAACAGACTATTGATAGATAATTAACAAGTTAGTCTGCTGAATCTGAGTTGTACAATAATTTCATTCTTTTATAAATTTTTAAAAAATGCCTTTAGGTTGCATTCAAGGAATAGGACTTGAATAGAGCAATATGAAAATGTTTGCTAGGAAGTCATTAAATGCCTCTCTGTGGCATTGTATGCCTGTCTTTTAAAGGTATATATTGACAGAACAAATGAGACGTTGTGAATGCTTTGTTCATTGTTTTTTTTTTCCTCTGTTTCACATCCTTTGTGTATGCATGTAGGAGTCATGGTTCTGGTAGATCAAGATCTAGGTAAGTGAAGATTTACAGCTGATGCCTAGAGATAGTGCTGGTGTAATTGAGCAACATGGCAGTTGTGTGTGCTTTTGTAGTATTTTGAGAATTTTACAAGGACACGATTGTATAGTTTGGGTGATGAAAATTTCATCACTGTGCTGTGATTTTGGCTTGTCATTTATTTTTTTTGCTGCGTTTGAGATAATCAATTAAAGCTGTTTTATTTCCTTATCCTTTTTAATATTGGTCAAAGGTTTCTAAGATATAGCAAAAACTTATTAGTCCATTTTTCCTCTGAATGTTTATTTGGTTCTCAATATTCACTGTACGATGAATCACTTGCCATAATCGTAGCCCCTAATATCTCATGTACGATAAATCACTTGCCATAATCATAGCCCCGTGACGATATTTTAAATCAATGATGCCAATTATCTCCAACTTAAAAAAATACTAATCCATTTGTGTGTAATCATGGAAAAAAAACTAGCACGTCTTGGGTATCTTATCAGTGACAGGGTTCTTTATTCCATTATGGTTACAGTGGATTCCGCTTGACCTTTCTGGTGCTATTCACTGGCATTTCTTTGCCGTGAAAGTTACCCTAAACCCTTGCAGTTGCGGGTGTGCTCGACCACAGCGCTTTGTGGCGCTTAGTGCGATCGACTACTGAAAATTTGATGTCACTGAAATTATGCGATCAATGTTATCCAATGGAAATTAACAGGTCAGTACAAGTGGAAAAGCAAACTTTCAGAGTTCAAAAGCAGAGTGCACTGCGTTGGTGGGTGACTAAGCGACAATCTCTTTTCAGGAAGCATTTTCTTGTCGACCAATGACCAAGTGTTGTGTGTTGGGTGCAAGATTTGTTGAAGCCATTCATAGGCGACAAGTCTGCAATTTGGTTGTTTAATTTCCAACTATTTATAGAGTGTCTGGTATGCAACTTTGTTAGCCTGTCTACATCTGTTTTGTTGGATCCGAGGATGTGTATGATCAGTGCATTGAATTACGAGTATCTTAATAAAGACAAAGAAATGAAATTGTTGATTTTTATGTGCTCGTCTGGTGTAGGTGTTCTTTGAGTCCAAGTTCGTTGTATTCAAGTTCTACTGTGGCAGGCTTTTGATGTATGCGTATATCATTAAGGAAACGGTTAAGTCTGGTTTCTGATATGTTTTATTATTGCCGGATGATTGGATTGTTAGATATAACTGGCCAGTGATGGGTATCTGTTCAGTGTTGGTCTTGACGCTGCTGTGTTGTTTGAACAATGGTTCTTTAAGTTCTTTATTGATTTGAGATGTGAGAATAAAAAATGCTATTTGTCGATACCAGTTCTGATGAAGCACTTAAAGAGTGGGGGGGGGTGCAAGAAACAAAAAAGTACTTCAGTAACAGGGCAAATTTACTTTTGCTAAATTCTAGTTTTTGACATTGTTTGCTCAATAAATAAAAAACCTGAAACTTAACTCTGACCTTGATAGATAGTGGTCTCACAAATACATTATGCAGATATATAAATGGATTTTTTTTTTAATTTTGTGGTAACTTTATAAAATACTACCCTGTGTTAGTCCAAAATCTGTTGTGTTTTTCTGTAGGTACATTGTTATTAAATTTAACCTTACCATGAGATTGATGCAAATCTCACAACTCATATGTGCCCTCTTGCCTGTTCAGTGTTGGTCTTGACGCTGCTGTGTTGTTTGAACAATGGTTCTTTAAGTTCTTTATTGATTTGAGATGTGAGAATAAAAAATGCTATTTGTCGATACCAGTTCTGATGAAGCACTTAAAGAGTGGGGGGGGGTGCAAGAAACAAAAAAGTACTTCAGTAACAGGGCAAATTTACTTTTGCTAAATTCTAGTTTTTGACATTGTTTGCTCAATAAATAAAAAACCTGAAACTTAACTCTGACCTTGATAGATAGTGGTCTCACAAATACATTATGCAGATATATAAATGGATTTTTTTTACAATGTTAGTGCCAATCATAGTCATTAGTATTCTTTTTTTTCTTTTCAAGACACGCCCAGATTGAGCAAAATGTTCTGAATCAAATAATTTGCTTTTTGCAACTTGCTGCTTAGCTTTGAAGTTCAGAAGTCATTGGTTTTACAACCTTCTGGGTGGCTTTGATATGTGTGTGAATTTGCATTCACTGGTTAATTGAAAAAGTTTGACTTTCCCTTCATGTTCCAGTCGACTGGCATTGTAGAAGTTTTGCATTTCTAAAATTCCTGACAAAAGATTTTTTTAAGTGATTGATTCCAAAATACTCTTGACAATACTAGCTCTTTGAGCAACATGTTGCCCGATTTCTTTTGACTGTAGCTGCAGCCTCCCCAACTTTCAGATTAAACATGTATTGAGATGATCAGACTTGTACTTTTTTTTCACCCACAGATCAGCGCCTCCTAAGTCTCGTTCCCGCTCGCGTTCACGTTCTCGCTCCCAGAGTGCACACTCCAACTGAAGGGCCAAGTCTTCTCTGGACAAGGTTTCACCGTAATTCATGTGAGGCGGAAGCAAGTTCTTTTTTTTTTTTTTTTTCCATAATATTTTTTATTACTATCAGCAGTAACATTATGGTTATTATTCTTACTGTTGTTGGGAAAAGAGGGGGTATTTGTGCTACTTTTTATCAAAACATGTTGACTTGCTAGTTTTGAAATATCAAATTTATCATGCGTTTATGTCTTGTGTACATTTTTTAATTTTTTTTATTATTCAATTGAGGAAATCAGAAACTATGCTTTTCCTGAATTGACATGTCTGTTAGCAATTGCAACTTGAAATTTATGACCAAAAGGTTTTTTTTAATGTTTTTTTTTATATATTACATCTTGATTTAAATTGCCTGCTTCATGTGCTTTTCCATCTAGCGTATTTGTTCAGTACAAGTGGCGCTGTGTATATATTAATCACTGCAAAGTGCAGCAACAATTCCGAACCTTTGGCCTTTGAATGCTGCATCTAATTTTAAATTGTCGGCTTCCTAGAGAGCGGGGTGGGTGAGGCTTCCTGAATTTAGTGAAGAGCTGTTTGAAAGCCCTCGGTGTGGACCGTCTCATGCAGAACCTAGATAGGTTTGGTTTTGGGGGCATCAAAGACAAAATGCTTTCACAGCCATACACTTTTTAAAGTGGTTTTGTTGTACAAAATCAGATTGATGGCACCTCGCTGAATTTGTTTGTGTACGGTATGTAAGTTTTAAGCAGTATACCATCTGCAAAATTGTGTCAGTGTCAGTTTGTTTTGATTTTCTTGGTCTTTTAAAAATCCTTGTTTTTTTAAAACTGTTTTGTAGCTCCGTACTTTTAAACATCTAGGTTAAATTTCCACTGACAGATCTTATGCTTGTTAGGCTTGCTAGGCTTGCTGATCTGAAAGTTATTGATCATCACTCTTGTTCCAGGGCTTGATGCATTCATCATAGTTTAGAAGTGTCATTTTGTAAATTGTTCATTCTGCTCAAGCGCACTATTGATGATAATCATCATACACTTTATCTGGATGTGGTTTTGTAATTTTCACAACAGATAACTCACTTTCATGTATGGTCGTAAATGTCCTGTTGGTGTAAACATGCAATATTTCCAACTTGCATTTTTGTTATTGTTCTTTTTTTTTTTGTAGTGTTTCAGAAATAAAAATTTAAAAACTTAAAGACTTGGGATTTTTATTATTTTTTTAATTGTCTGAAAGTGGAATTGTACCATATTGATCACTGCTTTTATTTGGATTCTTATTATTTTTTTTAATTAATGTCTGAAAGTGGAATTGTACCCTAACGATCACTGCCCTAATTTTCTGTCAGTGTCTGTCTTGTATGATTGGTCTGATGCTGCCTTATGAGCAAGTTGGGTTTTTTTTTTAGTTTTGGGTAGACATTGCATGTCTTATTTCATGTTTTTGTTTCACTGAGAATTTTGAGGACTTGTATTGTAATATAGTGGAAACCATTTACTAGACAGTGCCTAATAACAAGGATCATTCTATGTATCTCTCTCCCTCCATCCATATCTTTCTTCTTCTGAATTAGGCCTGGTGTCTAGACATCAGCTATTTTCTAAATATAACGAGATTTTTGTTTTAAAGTCAAAAGTATTCAATTTTATACTACTAGTACTACCATTCAGAGAAATTAAAGGGAGCTGCTGTAGTATTTCAGCTGACTTAACTCAAGGGCACAGTATAGTCATAATTGTGTTCACTGTTGACATGCTGTTAAAAACAAAGTAAGCTGGTCTATGCTAAATTTATGATTAGTATTACTTGAAAACTCTTAAATCTTGGTTAGAAAACCAAAGTTGGGGAACATTTTTTCAGTTTAACAAGACTAGATCCATTGGGCTGTGCATTCTACGAAGTGTATGCATGTAATTTGTAAAAAAAAACTATATTAGTAAATCAATTTCAGAAAGATATTGTCTTTATTGTATCATTATCTTAGATAAGTGGGAGAAAAAAATTATCAAAAAATGTTGTTTAATATCGACAGTTTATTTAGATAACAGGTACCAGATAAATGTAGGCCTAATTAGTTTGTAATACAGTACAAAATAGTGTACTTTAATTTATTAGGAACGAAGGGTTACTGACATTAGATAACAATTAACATGTAAATATTGTTATCCTGAAAACGAATTATTGGGGATGGAGGGGGTGTTGGTTTTTTTTTCTCAGATACATCATGGCACTTATGAGATAAAATAATGAAAAAAAAGTATTCTAATTTCTAACCCATCAATCCGTGGCAAGTTGGGCGAATGAGGGTGATTTAATCCGAGGACTCGCATGTACGTGTATTTTCCAAGTTTAGTGGGTCTTTGGTTTTATTGGATCTGATATCTCTCTTTCTCTTTGTACATGTATGTGTGTCTGTCTCTCTCTCTCTCTCTCTCTCTCTATCTATCAATTTCTCCCTCCCCCCTTTTTTCATTTTTGCGAGACAAACTGGCTCAAATGGTAGAGCGTTGGTCTTCGGTTGTTTTTTTTTAAGTCTGTAGCTGTACTTAATTCGCACTTTCCCCAATTCTTTTTTTTTTTTTTGATAATAAACTTACAAACTTACTATATCTAGATTTGGATAGATCTACATGAAGTAGTTTATAAACTTTTTTTTTTTTTGTATTTTTTTTATTTTTGTATGTTTGTGGGGGGGTGTTGTTTTTGTTTTTGTTCCAAACTGTGTTACTGCATTAGTGATATTTATAAAAAAAAAAAAAAAAAAGATTGTCTTATAAAAATAAAATGAATATATGTTTCGATGTATTTTTTGACAAACATTCATTTTAAAACGAGACCAACTATTATAAAATTAAAGGAAATACATTGTGCATGCGCATGTTTATCTATGGCGGTAAAAACGAAAGTCGAAACAATATTATTAAAAATCGATGATGAACATTTATTTATTTTTTTTACTTATGATTTCTCAAAATAATTGTGCTTTGAAGTACATTGTACTAAGCCGAGCCCACTGCATAAAATGTCCACCTTTTGAACCTTTCTACATCATGGTAACCGGTTAGCTTGACCAGTTTAATTAACACAGGGTGGTGTTTCCACCAGCTTCTCGTGTGCACTTTAACTTAATAATAATAAAATAATAATGAAGATCGTTTTTAAGCGCTTTATCCCAGCATAGCCGGCTCAAAGCGCTTTACATAGTTAAGACGAGACAATTTATCAGCCATTCACACACATTATAAGGCAGTTTTGCACATAAAGGACATGATACATGAACTTAAGACATACATGTGTTTCTCATTACTACTATACTAGGTTTATCCACATGGGTATAACTAGAGAGGTTCTTGTAGTTGTACTACAGTTATGTTAGCAGATGAAGAAAGACGAACATGAATATATAATTAGAACGGAGATTTTGATTTCATGAACTATATTAACTATGGTTTTATTCATGCAGTTATGTGATCTACATACATGTGCATTGTAATTTTTTTTAAATTGGTAATTAACCCTCAGGATCTTATTAAGGACATACATGTATGTTGTCCTCGTCATTTTTTTATAACTTTTAACGGGAGGCATTTGAAAATCTTTAATAGTCAACAACAACTTAATACTATTAATAACACATTCTGCATAAAAAAATCAGTTTACTTAAAATTGATAAAAACATGTCATACACTGATACAGGGTCTATGTTAGGCCTGCCCGTTCTCCAGTTACACACACTCGCTCACGTTTCTTTATTACGGGTCTTAACATCCTGCTAATTAGGCTCCCAAGGTTTGTAGTGTCTGTCGTTGAGATGTTGTGTTTCTTAGGGGATGTACAAATTGATTTTTTTTTATTTCTATTGATCCTCATCATCAACCTCCCCAAGCCTCCTTTCTCTCTGTTATTTCCCAATGCATACGTTGATCTTGGGATGTATTGCTGATTTGATCTAACTTTGGTCATCATCAACCCCCCCTCCCCCTCCCCAAGCCTCCTTTCTCTCTGTTATTTCCCAATGCATACGTTGATCTTGGGATGTATTGCTGATTTGATCTAACTTTGGTCACCCAGTGACCCTAACTTATCAACAATACTATAGTGGACTCCATTACATGTACATGCATTGCAATGATCATCACTGTATGATACAGCCATTTCCCTGTGTGTGACTGTAGGACGAGGTCATCTCCGTCTTGTGTTTACAGATGTAGGTGGTCTTTCCATCCGGGTCTGTCATGGTTTGGTCGTCCACGCTCGTATGCCAGTTGCTTCTGTAGGTCCCGGCCGGTTTCTTCCCCTGCTCGAATGCTTTGCCAGCCTTGAGAAGCTCCTTGTGGAATGAGTCCACTTCTTCAAGTGGATCTGGATCTGTCCAGGAAAAGAAAGCGTTTAACTGCCACTCGTTATTTGTGTTACTGGTACATGTACATTGTATTTGTCATTCGTCGGTGTATATCATCGTGTGACTTAGTTATAATATAACTTAAGGGCTGTTCAAATATAATATTACACCCATTTTGGGACCTTTTGATCCCCCTCTTATTACGCATGTCCTGTCTCGTGTGTGGCAGCACATTAAAATGTCAGGCGTCAGTCTTGGGGCCCGTCCACAATATAGCCTATATAGTGCTGCTGTTGGACGTTAAACCAAACCAACCCCTCTTATTACGCATGTCCTGTCTCGTGTGTTGAAGCACATTAAAATGTCAGGCGTCAGTCTTGGGGCCCGTCCACAATGTAGCCTATGTAGCGCTGATGTTGGACGTTAAACCAACGTTAAATCTACCTGCATTTAATTTATAAATATTCTTGAAGGGCAATCTCAAATCCCAAAAATCAAGCAAACACTCACTTGTATTTTTACCGTCCTTGATGCTCACTTGGCCCGCCATTGTGGTCGTTATCTGTTGGACTTCACTCTTTCTATTAGGGACACTTGGAAGAGAAACAAAGATACCCTTTACTCTATGCCTGATTCTCTCTAGGCTGGATGAAAGCTTAGAGTCTCCCCTATCTGATGAACTATCATTTTTCAACATAGTCACCATCGCGTTCAATACAGAGGCGCCAGCGTTGTACAAGTTTTCGCATAACGTCGGCGAAGAATTCTGGTGTCTGGGATCGGCACCAAGAGCGAACAACCGCCTCAACATCTGCATAGGTATCATAGTGATTTCCTTTGAGATGTTTCTTCAGCAAAGGAAATAAGAAAAAGTCAGACGGGGCCAAATCAGGACTGTATGGCGGATGTGGTATGGTAGGAAGTTCCAACTGCTGTAAAGCGCACTGGGTTTGGCGACTGGTGTGTGGCCGAGCATTAGCGTGCTGGATGACAACGTCTTTGACTTTGTCCTGTCGAACCCGTCTGAACACCAACAGAAGGTAGACGAAATGATTGTTGCAAATAGAAGAGTGAAACAAAGAGACATTGCAAATGCGCTTGACATTTCAAAAGAACGAGTTCATCACATTATCACAGTCCACCTTGGTTACAGGAAAGTCTCGGCAAGATGGGTACCGAGACAGCTCACTGTGGAAATGAAGGCACAGAGGAAAACGATCTGTACACAACTGTTGGAAAGATTCACTCATGACGGAGAGCGTTTTCTGCGGAGCATCATCACTGGTGACGAGTCTTGGGTGCATCACTATGACCCAGAGAGCAAGATGCAGTCTATGCAGTACCGACACAAGAACTCTCCAGCCCCGAAGAAGTTCAAAGTCGTCGCATCAGCTCGAAAGGTTTTGCTGACAATATTCTGGGACATGGAAGGTATCGTCCATATTGAGTTTTTGGAGCAAGGCACAACAATAAATTCAGAGAGATATGTGTCAACTCTGCGTGCATTGAAGGGCCGACTCAGACGGGTTCGACAGGACAAAGTCAAAGACGTTGTCATCCAGCACGATAATGCTCGGCCACACACCAGTCGCCAAACCCAGTGCGCTTTACAGCAGTTGGAACTTCCTACCATACCACATCCGACATACAGTCCTGATTTGGCCCCGTCTGACTTTTTCTTATTTCCTTTGCTGAAGAAACATCTCAAAGGAAATCACTATGAAACCGATGCAGAAGTTGAGGCGGATGTTCGCTCTTGGTGCCGATCCCAGACACCAGAATTCTTCGCCGACGGAATGCGAAAACTTGTACAACGCTGGCGCCTCTGTATTGAACGCGATGGTGACTATGTTGAAAAATGATAGTTCATCAGATAGGGGAGACTCTAAGCTTTCATTTGATGTGTAACTTGCTTCTGTAGTCCTTCAAATAAAAAAGTTATTCAAAAACGGCCCTTATTTATCAGCCTGCCCTCGTATCAAATAAAAGCATCGCTCAGCACGTCTAAGCTTGCAAAATTCTTAGTGTTAGTCTTTCTTTGATGGTATTCAAAAGCCAATTTCTATGTCATGCGTGAAGTAAAATGCAGAGCTACAGTCACAATACTTAGGACTGTAAGTCATAGAGTAACGGCATTCGGCCTACTTGAACGAGTAAGAGCTATAACATGACTGGTCAGTACTTTCTCTATTATGTGCATTTCGTCTTTACAGGTCTTTACAACCAGCTACGTGTTTTGGTCTGTCTTCTACCCACCACCACCTCTTTAAGTTTAATTGCATCCACACGAAGAATGTTATATTTAGCAACAAAGCGTTTCGCGGCGGAACAAGGTAATTATGGGTACATGACGTAATACTCTAAACGTTATTTTTAATTTGTGGAAAACCCCTATCCGCCTAGTTCTACTTCTAGGAACCCTTTCTTCCTAGGAACCATAATGTGTGAAGCAGGAAGTCTAATACTGTGATACTAGCATTCCCTTTAAAACACTTCATACATAAACGCTCAATACAACATTACAAGGTATATTGAACGTGTGGTTGGTACTATCACTGAGTATTATTATGAGGGGTGAACTGGCTCAAATGTTAAAGCTTTGGTCTCCAGATTGGGAGGTCCGCGGTTCGAATTCCACAATCGGTCAGACCTTAATTGTCCAATTTTGTCCCCTGTAACTGTGTAAGAGGTTGGGTCGTTATCAGTATAATGTGATCTGCTAAGACAGGAATTCAAATCTCGAGTGTGGCAGCATATAAATTGTCAGACGTCAGTCTTGGGGCCCGTCTACAATATAGCCCATCTATAGCTGAGGTCGGACGTTAAACCAAATTAATCCATCACCCAGTAGATATCAGCGGTAACATTGTGATACGATGAGTAAGATAATTACAAAATATATAAACCCATCATCATCATCATCTTCGTCATCATCATCATCATCATCTTCATCATTATTATTATTATTACTATTACTACTTCTACTACTACTACTACTACTACTACTACTACTACTACTACTACTACTACTACTACTACTACTACTACTACTACTACTACTACTACTACTAAAACTACTGCTGCTGCTACTACTGCTACTACTACTACTACAACTACTACTACTACTACTACTATGTTGTTATTTTTCTTGATATTATTATTATTATTATTATCATTATTATTATTATTATTAGTATTAGTATTATTATTATTATTATTATTTTTTTTTTCATACTCAATAAAAGGCGCTCACAGAAAAACACATAACTATTTTGAAACACATCATCCAAACTTGATAAAGACTTACCTGGATTTCCGTGTGAATTCAAAGATGGCTGATTGTAACATTAATGGTATCGCGTATATGTTGCAATTATAAGGAAGCTGAAAACAAAAGCCGAGAAATCCATCGGAACTTCCCGAAAACTTACGTTATATTAAAATTTCAATTTTTTCCTGAGAAAGCAGATCGCAACGGTTTGGAATTTCCAGTTGTAACCAATGCACGTGATTCCATTTTTTTTTTTTTTAATTCGCATGAAAGCTATCGTCCTTAGGAAATTCCCAAACATAGCTGCCACGTCAGGTGTTGTCAGTTGGAGCAAGGTAAGATAGGACAAGCAAGTCCATTATTTTTAATCCCTCAAACGGAAATTCAAAATGGCGAGCCCATCAAGTACGCTTAAATTAGGAATACGAAAACAAGAATGTGCACGTATATACGAATATTGCAGAAACACATATTTGTATAACTAATATGCTCTTTATTCCGATTCGGGTACATTTCTTTAATACTATTACTAGATAATCATGCTGTTGATTTTGTATAAATCGTTGTTGTTGTTGTTGTTGTTGTTGTTGTTAATGTTGATGATGCTCCTGCTTTTTATTGTTGTTGTTGTTGTTATTGTTGTTATTTTTATTGTTGTTTTGTTTTTATGTTGTTGTTGTTGATGATGATGATGATGATGATGATGTCATTTGTGTGGCAGTAATCGCTATAGTATGAGTTTTTGTTAAATGCTATGCTCTAAAAAAAAAAAACTTGTCTCGGTAACTTTGCAACATGTGATCCAGTCGAGGTTCCTCGGGAAATTTCAAGCAAAAGACCTGTACGAAACAAGCGGGTTTTTCCGATTAAGCTTTGAGGGTGCCCACAGCGCCACATCATTTTCTTTCGTTCACTCGCCTGTACAGTGCAATGTGTAGGCATACACGTATGAAGACCTTAAGTCTAAATGTGATTTCGAAGTACTGTATAGTCGTCTCGATATAGATTAAGTGTTAGGAAAAAGTTCATGTTCTTCGGAGAAGCCAATTGATCAGAAGAAACTTGTATTGAAATTTGTTTTGTTTTTTTCATGCTATTGCTACCCCTCTGGTAAGTTGTGTTAAATAAAATACATGTAAATATATCGTGCTGGCAAAAGAAAAAGAATTAAAAAATATGAAAAAATTATATAAATTTAAAAATGTCTGTTTTGTTGTTGTTGTTGTGGTGGTGGTTGTCCATATTTATTTTCTTTATGGATAAAACTCAATATTAGATGTTTAATTAATAAAAAATAAAAAATGTATATATATAATAATAATAATAATAATAATAATAATAATAATAATAATAATAATAATAATAATA